>JAOBRD020505165.1:0-17198 GCA_027575215.2 Hydrozoanthus sils | reverse complement strand
CGTAGCAAAGAGCTGTACGTAATGTAACTGTAACTTTTAAACTAGCTGCTTTGTAATTCCCATATGGTCCCAAGAGAGAAACTTCTCAAAAAACAAGTCTGCTGTAAAACATGTTTTGAATGCAAGCTTACGTTGTGTTGTTGCGTTTTTACTCTAACTCGTACCTTCTTTTGGGAAGACTGCGGCAAGCAAAATAAACGTCACGCTGTTTGTCATTTACTACTGTTCTCAGCTCGAGTAGGAATTGGAGACTTGCCATCATCTATAAGTTTGCGTCATAGCAATAGATTGGAATGAATAAACGGCTAAAGAAGAAAAGAGCAGCGTGGAGCTTTTCTTTTAGTTTTTGGTTTCTTGCACTGTGTAAGTAGCGATCGAGATGAAGTTGCTTAGACAAACTGACCGAGATTTGAGGGTTAACTCGATTTATCATCAGTTGAAGCATCCTCTTGCGCATTAACGCTGATGGACAAGTTATTCAGGTTTTTTTTGGTTTTGTGCGATTGCCATAGTACTACCTCGCCTTAATGCTGATAAAATGGGTCTCCAGGGTGATTATCGTCGTAACGTTGGCCTTTACCTTTAAAACTTTTCTTTAATGTTTTAAAATTTTACTCTCAAAAATGCCGGAGAAAAGAGACTGTAGTATTTGTGTTTCCCTTTTCTTAATCGGCGTTTTCTGAAACAGTCAAGGTCGCGCCGTCTCTCTTCCACTAATTGAAGGAGTGCAGAATCAAGGAAACATCACGAAATCTTGTTAGCATTCTAAATTTATTGTTCTGCTCTTCAAATAGGTTTGCCAGACCCCGATGAAGGTATTAAACAAATATAGCCTTAAAAACAGTAAGTTGTGTTCTTTATCTAGTTTTTAATGTCTTGCAGGTTTTATAACGCGTGATCTCCCCTGTTGTCACTGCACGCAATTTTCAGTCGTAAAGGTAAGGGACTGAATGTCATAAAGACTATTATTTCTTATTTATTTCTCTGTAGCATAGCAGTGACTCAAAATCACATTTCAAACGATGCTAAGCGTGGCCATTGCTTTTTCTAGTCACGTCTACTTTTTATAATTTGATTTGGTACTTCAAAGTTTTGTATGGCACAAATTTGCCCACTTTGACTTCTTAGAATTGCATCAGGAAATATACAGCATTCGCTTGCCCAGATTCTTGACTGTAATTTCTATGAACAACACATCAGCAACAGATTGTCCACATAATTCATAGTATTTCGAATATGGATGAATTTTTTTTGTGTTTTGACTTTGATCTAAATGCGACTCCGAGGTTTATTTTTCATTCAATGTTGTACGTACTTCAGCTTAAGTTTGTTACAGTAAGGGAACCAGACGTGACCGTATCAGTATAATCAGCGAAATTGGACTAAGGAATGTCTCTAGAACGTGATAGTGCTTGAGATTGAGTGAAGGTTTGAAAACACCAATTTGAGATCGCAAGTTGGTGTTAGATTCAGAAAATGAGATAAACATACTTCAGATTTTGATAGCTTTTCAATTTAAAACCTCTTACGCACGAGAGGATTAACGCAAATTATCACTGTCTACTTTTTTGTCCCTAACGAAAAACTTTAAATCTCGAGCATTAGGTTTGTCATTTTTAAAATTGAAAAATGGCGTCCACGCTATTTACAGTTTCGGCAACCGAAATTCATAGTTTGTTTGCATGTTTTCTGTTCTCTGTATCTTTGAAATATTTTTGGCAAAATAATAATCGAAAACTATTGCAGTATTGTATGTTATAACAATATGTTATCGGCTTACGACAATTAGTCCGTACAGGTCGCAGCAAGGTTAGCATTATTTCTAATACATTTCAAAGCTCTAAACCATGAGATGTTTATCCAAACATATAAAATATTATCAACTCTCGTCAATATTCTTTTTCTTAGGTTCATATTACGGAAATCGATAATCAAGTTTTCACATTTTATCTTTTTATAGGATTTTTTGTCATTTTGAAGGGCCTATTTAATTCATTTTTAATAGTCTATGTAATTACTGGTTACTTCCGCTGGCTCTTTAAAAATAGACCTCCTACTGTGCTGTTATACGCTCTCTTAACAAAGACCGGGGTTTATAAAGGTTCACAACCTACACAGCAATGATACGTGCTACACATCCATCGAGAAGGATCAAACTCCGGAAGGTCAGTTTTGTTAACGAAAATGTTTCGTGTCCGTAAGTTTCGGTCTTTCTAAAGAAATTGTGAAGGCAATAACCAATGTATCGATGCATGGACGGAGTACCCTCACTTTTGACTGTACCGTTTTTTAAGAAGGGTCAAGCATACCTTTCATTTTCTTTATTGCCCAACAACCATCACTATCTTTGCATGAGTTATTTGTTACTTTCCCTGCCTTTGGGGGCAAGTTATGACTCTGTCACATAGAGGAGAAAGACGACTATGAATGGTGTTGACTAGTTGTACAATTAGTTTATCGCACCCTGCTGAGTTGCTCTGTTGTATCTGCTGGAGGCCTAAGCGCGAAAGTTCGGAGTTTATTATCAATCAAACCAGTTATTGCAACCTGATATACGTATCTTAATTGGCCTTGCCTTATACTGACATTTAGAGAACTTGTCGCAGCTGTATTTACCGAGAATTTAATCATATTACTATTAAGATCAAAACAGAAGTTTCTGAGACCAACAGCCGCAAAGGTAACAGTTAAGTGTACCAAGTTACAACATATTAGAAAAAATATGTTCTAAGAAAACGTAGTGACTCGAAAATCTAGACTATTCACAGTCGATACGAAGATACAAACCGACAAATCGTTGAGACTGCTACTAGCATTTTGATTGCTGTCCAGTAGTTTTGTTTGTACACTAGTGTTTGGCAAACACCATGCTGGAACTTGAAAATTGTGAGATAGCCGTAATTGTTTGTTGCTCTTTACTGAAGATATCTTTCTCTTTCTTTTCTTATAGAACGCTATTTGCCTGGTGAAAGATGTTGATTATTTGTGTTTGCCATCTACTCTTTGCGGCAACCGTCCCGTTCTATGCTAGTGCCATATACTACAAGAAATCCGACCAGGTAAAAAAATTATCAACTGTGGATATGGAGCAGTTTAAGGCGGCGGAGCAAAACCTCTTAAGATCGTTAGGCTTAAACTCTCGTCCAACACCAAGGCGAGGGTTCAAGGTTCCACAGCATATGAAGGTTTTGTACGACAGTCACATGGATCATCCTGAATGGATATCTACAAACTTTAGATTTAATGGCAAATGGACTGCAGCAAACACCATCCGAAGTTACCATCACGAGGGTAAGAGACGACTAGTTGCTTTATTTTGTGATGATAATCAAGTCAACTGATTTCTAAAAGCAGTATTATTTCTAGCTCTTTGTCTTTTTCTTTATTTGAAAATATATTTTGAACTTATTTTGTTGTGTATTTTTTTGCAGATGACCGACTTGAAAGGGTTTCGGGAAGAAAAAGTGCGACGATTATCAAGTTCGATATTTCAGATATGCCGAATCACGAAAATATTACATCTGCTCAGCTACGTCTTTACCATCTTCAAGCTCAAAAGAAATCTGGCAACACTTCCTGGCTGTCAATTAATGGCTATCGTGTCTGCATTTATCAAGTCTTGAAACCTGCTACTGCGATTCGTCCAGCTAGTCTTCGTCTGCTTAACTCGCGTAGAATTGATGTTGCAAGTAGCGGGTGGGAGACCTTTGACGTAACATCAGCAGTTCGACATTGGAATGTTAAGCCCGAGGAAAATTTTGGAATACAAATCCATACACTCCGCGAAGATGGACAACAGTTAAAGCAATCATTGGTAGTACTTTCAAAACAACAAGCTTATGGCACTTTTAGCGACGACGAATGGCACGAGTTTCGACCATTGCTTGTGGCTTACAACCATGATGGACAAGAATACAAGAAACGAAGACAGAAGAGACGTGTTCCTACCACTCCAACTACAGCCAAGCAAACGAAAGATTTTTGTCGCCGTCGTCCACTTTATGTGAACTTTGCGGATGTTGATTGGGATGTGTGGATTGCAGCTCCTCAAGGGTATCATGCTTATTATTGCCAGGGAGTTTGTTCTTTCCCAATCGATGACCACTTGAACACAACCAACCATGCTGTTGTACAAACTCTTGTTCATGCAGTCAAACCTAACGCTGCACCCGGAGTTTGTTGTGTGCCTACATCATTAAAACCAATTCCCATGTTGTATCTGGACGTAAACGAAAAGACAGTTCTTAAAAATTATCCATCAATGGTTGTGGAGGGATGTGGATGTCGATAAAGAAATATATGCTAACTAAATACTGCAACATAGAGACGGTGCTGGCGAGAACGTTGGCCTCAACTGAGTTTAATGATTCGCGAGCCCGCAAACTGCACATCCATTTGGCAGTTATTCCGTACCCTAAGTTCAATCCAGTTATTCCACGACGCTCCTTTCCAGGAGTTCGTAAAACGATCAAAAGGCTTTTGTGCCGCTAGATCTGGTGTGAACTTACAGACCGAGCCACCAATATTGCTTCGATATAGCTTATAAGTTTAAGGAATATTACGTATTTATTGCAGCTCAAAGGAACACATCAATGAACAGGAGAGATACGGCAATATAGAGATCCAGTTGAGAAATACTATTCCGGCTGAAATTATTGTTACTTAAATTATATAAAATCTTCAACAACAGAATCCTGACTTTTGTATAAAAATGTCCCAAAAGGATTGTTCAAAATGTAAAGTCGCCCGCGTGGTATCTCTTTACGGAATGACAGCTGCAATGTTCCTTGAACTTTGAAACAATATTAACTCGAGTTAAAAGAATTATTGCTAGAAAAAGTTTTTTTCCTCAGCTCATGTTGATTTAAGGAAATGTTTCGCTTTAACGAGCAGACGAGTTCCCGAAAACAGTTTTTGCAGGACCTACAAAACCGACTGCACTTTGCTTTTAAACTGACATCTGCTGATAAGCTTTGCGTTTAACATGAAAACAATGATTGATAAAAATTTAATTCAAGAGATAAATGATCTAACTCAAAAAAGTGAAGAAATTATTCAAGTAACCAATTGTAATGAGAACAAATTATACCGATTCCGCTTCGTCGGAATAAAAACTAACTCAATAGCTCAGCTGAAAACCTTAAAGAATAAAATATATGTAAATATTGAACTAGCGGATCTGCTGCAAACCGGTTCTCATATTAATGGGTTTCCATATTAATGGGTTTCCATTCCTCTTTTCTTTTTTTTCCGTTTCTAGTTTATTAAAAGTTATGCCAACCTAACGAGCAAGAATGGCCACAAGAACCTGTATTATGACAGTTTCTGGCTACGTCTCGAAATTCCGGCACAATTGCATAAGTTATGAAATTTCCTCTCTGTTAATAACACTCCTACAAAAGGCTATTCTATTTTGCTCAAAACAACGTCGCAGGGCATAGCTGTGTAAATGCAATGAATATTTTGGAGGCGATATTAAACTCCCACTTGGTGGTAACTGATTTCCCTTTTAGAATAGCCGACAGATTAATAGACACAGTTCACCTCCGCTATTTCCCGCTAAGTATCATTAAAGCGCTCCGTTAGTCCAGACAAATACACGTGAAAATTCCTAATTGTAAACAAAAACTTGTTGTATATAAAAGGAAACTAGTTTGTCCCCAAACAGATTTAACGGCAGAAAAGAAGGCTCGGACTGGGTGGAGCTGTGGTTCATTGCTGAAAGTAAACTCATTTATTACTGTCAGTTTCAACTCAAAACAAGCATCAGAAAACCGATGAAAAGTTCCATCAATGTTGAAACTCTATTACTACTTCCATAATTTTATTTTTAAAAGCTCTGGCGAAATCTACGAACTTTACTCCTTTAGGCAAACACTAATAGAGTAACGTGATCATGAAAGGGCTGAAATGTCTGGAACTGAAACTGCTGGACAATAGCTAGTAAGAGATATAAAGGTATGTGTACCGCATATCGCCCTTTACTAAGAATCACGAAAAAAAGTTCGGCAAGAAATGTCTTGAAGTTTCCATGGTTGACAATTGATAAACCATATGAAATCTTAACCATGCAGGACTAATACACTGATAAAGATCTTTGAAATATCAGACTTATTTTACACCCAATTTTCTCATTATCGCTGTCAAGCCCACACTCAATAGTTAATTCGAAAGCTATTAGTTTATGTGTTTCAATAACTTTGCGGCTTTTTATGCCCTGGAGCTCTTTTAAATGACTTGCGCATTGTATTACAATGAAACGACTAAAACAAGTCTTTTGTCGTGTCATTTGTACGGCCCACCACCTGTGAACTGTGCATGCACGTGCCGAACTTAGATATAGCGAAGAGTATATTGTAGGTCATTAGCTCAATAATTAAATTTCCAATTAATTAATTTCTCATTTGTAATAGCTAGGAACCGGTGTGTAACACTTCTTCATTTAGTTCTGCGTTCAATAAGTTTTGCGTTTATCATACCGTCATTACCAACCAAAGTTAAATCGAGGGTAAAACGAGTTCAGTTTTAGCTTCGAGATCGGAAAGTTTTTCGGGTGCTCGTACTTGCGACAGATGGTAAATTTAAGACCCTTCTTTCATGCAGTTCCATATTAAATTAGCGGTTTACCCCATGCAAAGGTTTTGTTACGCCGGCAGGCAAAGATTGTGATGTTATGCGGTTCCCTTAACTTAGTGCTTAAAACTGGCATTGCCACAAGAGTGTTTCCACGTATCCCCTGCAATCAAAGCAGTTGTAGATGCGGCATCCTGAATCAATTCCTGTGGTTTCATAGTGGAGCCCCGGGAGTGGAGCGGAATATGGAGAAATTGTATGCACGACTAAAGCTAAATCATCTATGATTGTTGATAAAAATGGCAATAAAACAACATCAGCAATCGATTACGGAGTAAGGGTTATTAATTGGAGCGTTTCAAGGAAGTTGCTTCAGGCCTGAGATAGTCTTATCGGTGTCTTTTTCCTGCCCTATATACAAACATATAAACGGTTTCAGTACGATACAATTAAACTGCCATTCCTTTCAAGTGCAATTTGTTTTCATCTATTTCAAGTTTAGCATAACTGGCGAGCCTTTCGAGGGAAAGGGGCCTTCAAAGTTAAAGTACTCTGATAAAACTGGGACCGGAGCTTTGCGAAATCTTAAATTTTGCAAGAAATAAGCTGGGTTGGGCAGGGCACCGAGTAGGAGGCAAGAAGTCATTTTCATAAATCATGCAGTATCTTTTTTATTTTACCTTACGGCAAGGCTTTCAGCCTAAAAGATTTTGCTTCCTTGCAGTCATACCTCGGTCATGGTCCTATTCAGAATTTTCTTTGCCCTAAAGTACAGATGCGGATCCGAGATTACTATTTTAATTTGACGACGTGACGAAACCGCCCAAATACTAAAATACGTAGTCTACGGCCTTATTAAGGAACACTCTTGTGCAAGGCCATAATATAACTTTATTGATAAATGGATCTGTATTTTATAACCACTTGGTTTGGCAAGAATTTCTATACTTTTGCCTGCCTTATATCATTTAACAATAGCAGTTAATTATATTGGGTTTCACTGACACTATCACTCGGCCTTCGTGTGACACAGAAAAGTCGATAAAAAGAAGAAACTGAATAGCTTAGGGTTAAAGTATTCATAATTACTTAAATAACCGCGAAAGTGTCTTTCCTTTTCTATTTTTCTAATTTTGCTTGTCAAACATGACGCTATTTTTAAACAGTAGGGGTGTGGGGATAGTTCTTATAACGAGGTCAAACGACCGACAATCTTAATTAGGTATACAGTTAATGTTCTGATAACTATCCTGCTGTCAGGTGACTTATAGTGAGGCCAGCGAGGGGAGTAGGAGCGGTATCGTTTATTCAAATAACAATTTATAGCCTTTTAATATAGGAGCATGGCTAAGGTACATTCATTTCTAGAGAGGTTTGAAGGGTTGGAGTCCACTGAATGAGCTCTTACACTTTATGAATAGCATCTAATATCCAATTAGATTTAGTTCTTTATATAAATTTCTTTGCCTTTTTTTAAAAAAGTTTCTATATTTAAAGAAATTTTAATTCAATTTTGGTTTTGAGGAATTTTTTAATCCGGCCTTCAATAGCTTCAGTAAATTGAATGACAACTTTCTCATGAAACATACTTTGGACGGAGGATAGTCCCAGATGGGACTGTAAAAGAGAATATAGAAGCTAACAGTCTTAACACAAACGCTCGGTGTCCTTATCAAACTGTCACAGTATTTTGCAAATTCCTTGAATGTTTTCAACAAAAGTTACGGACATCTAAATTTATAGAGGCAATTATGATTAATCCCACGACATCTCAAATATTCGCTTATAACATAAGCTTCGTGGTTACAACACGCGAACTTCTCAGTCAATTTATCACATTTGATTTCTCACGAGTACTTTTTCGTTGTTGATTTGCTTGGTATATCATCGCGACTGGGTAACTTGAGTACTTTACATACATATATCCCTATCAAACAAAACCAAGTAATTTTTTGTGACATGATTTACCTATGAGCTGTACTTCACAACTGGAGAGTGTGAGTAAACTGTATATGAATAAAAAGGCCTAATCCCGCTGTCGTAATTTTCGGAGTCAAATAGTCTTGTTAATAGAGTTAATTTACGCCGCGGAAGATGTGCAAGATACTGACGCTTCGGACTGCATTCCTTCTTAGGGAGTAAAGTTAATTACACTTTTATATACTTTATTTCAATGAAGGGCTACAATCAGAAATGTCAATATCTTATATACTTCCACGGTGAACAGTTCATAGACAATTTAACAACTGTTTCTACAGATTCTAAACTAAACTAAACTTTATTTGTTGAACGAGGGTAACATATTAACCTTGTGGAAGTTGACCGTAACATATCGGGCCCTCGGCACAGATCTTGGCGTTATTTAAAGTTGATGCAATACTTCAATTGATTCATCACATTTATTGTTGAAAAGCCCTGGACTTCCTTTCTAAGTTTAGTTCAAGTTTTCCAGAAACTTACCTTAATAAGAAAGTTGGTCAGGAGATCTTATACGGCCGTATATCATGCTATAAGTTTCACGGAGTCAACTGAGATCTAACTTTTCACAAGTAGGCTTGTTGTTTTAAGTTTGAGCCGATGCTTTAAAACCTCTGAAAATTTTAAAATAATACTTTAATAGTTGATAAAAAGTTATAAAATTAAAAGTTAACCTTTCCAAGTTTTAAAGAACGAGGTTATACTTATAGACTAATGTATGATGGTACTTATGAACGCGAAAGGAAAAAGAAATAAATAAAACACTTAACTCTCATGCGGCTTCTCTAAGACAACAGAAAACCTTGTAATTTTTTCATTCCTTTGTTGGATCATGTTTTTGTCTAGTTCCTGAACAAACAAGTTTTATATAGGTAACGCTTTTCGTTTTGCCACTTTATTTTCACCTACGATACTGTATGTTTTGTGATGGCAAAGTTTTGTTTTCCCTCAACGAACAGCGAAAAACAAACTAACATTAATGGGAATTAAGTTAAAAGATCTTCCCAAAAGCACAGAACAAACCTCAGAAAAATCGAGATCCGACTTCAAATGTTTATTATTGTTTCTTTCACAGTTCAAACCGGCAACACTTCTTTAAGCATAACAGTAACCACAAAAGTGCTTTAGCGTCCATGGAATTCATTAGTATCAGTAATCCAGCACGCACAAACGTGCCTAGATCAATCCATGCCACTGACAGTACGCGATACTAACAACCTATTGTTATTTTTAAACACATTTGTTTTTGTTCTTAGAACTTCCGTAGGACGTATTGCGAGTATGTGCACCCAGTTTCCCGTTCTGCTCCCTCGGAATGGTTCAAGGTCGTTGTATCCGGAAATGCTGAGCACGGTCAAACTGGCCTGCGAGTGGGTGTGCCATTACCTTTTATAAGGGGTTTAATTATACGATTTTTGCGTAAATAGCAGCGGAAACTAAAGTATGTTGTTTACAAGATCAAACCGCCAATTGTGGGTTTTGGATTAGCAGGAGGAGAATTGCAATGACTTACTAAACGCTAAGGTGGTTTTGATATTGATGTACATAGTCAAAGTAAACACGTGCTATCTCGCCTTCTTTTACTTTCTGCACACGCGGCATCGCTTTAATTGCTGATAACATCTTCGGTTTGAATTTATTAAACTGAGGTTTTTTTTCTAGCATTGCACCATCGATATATATAATAATCGAGTGAATCATAAAAAACAGCTCGCTCCGGGGGATTCACGAATGATTATAAGAAGCATTACAACATTGAAGAAGGCAATATCGAATCGTGGTTTCACTTTCGTAACTTCCTGTGTTGTCCCTACGTGACTTCATACACGAAGTAATACAGAAATCGCTGTCCAGAGCGAGCATTAAATATATATATTTTTTACATTGTGTTTTTCATCTACAAGTTCTTGCGTATACTGGTGAGCCGATCGTACTTAAGACCAACTCGAATAACGAAGGGTCTTTGATACTTAGCTTCTAAGTATGGCCTAATGTATTTTTGCTCAACGGTTAACCATTTAATGTTTTTAAAAATATTTTCGAAAAGATGAGTATGCAGCTTTCAGAGTAAGTGGTTTTCGATATCTTTAAATGAAACCAAGATAAGCGTTTAACGATCAAATCGGCCATCGTTGAAAACCGGAATTTTTTGGAGGATTTTAAGTTCTTATTCGTCATTTACATGGGTTCGGCTTTAACAAATGCAGGACCACCACATAACTGGCAAATTCTTCAGTTTACTTACAGATTAAGATTTCTTTTTAGTTAAGCCCTTGAAATACACTCTAACATTTCAACTCTGAAGGCCGCTCAACATATTTTGCACAACACAACTATGATCTGTTAAATTCCACTGGAACTTCTTGCCCCCGGTTTGCACTTTTGTGCAAAATTGTAGAACGAGTGGTTTTGTAATGTTGTTTAACGTGCTAAAAAAACTTATTATATACCGTATCCAGATGTTTTGCGATGGAACCCTTGGATGTAAGTGGTTTGTCGAGTGCGACCTTTTCTTCAACAAATTTCCTTCCTAAATTTATTAATCAAGCTAACAATGGTTTATCTTAAAAACTTTTTACTCTGGCTTCCTGTGGAAGAGTTCAGAACTTTCCATAAAGTCAGTTCCGGCGCATCTGCGCAATCTCGAGTTTTCAGCTTCCGGTGCAATCTGCGCTCATATCGCCAATTTATAGATTTCAAAACTCATCACCGCTATTGAGATGTTTGAGAGAAAGAAAGTGATATGAGTACTAAATATGAATAGAGAAGAAATACAGTTGACAAAACTAACCTTACAATTAACTTGACTAAGAATGCAAGAAATCTGGTATACTGTCAGTCGCTAACTTAAAATCAAGAAAAACAGGAAGGGCGCCATGTCAAACCTTAAGAGCAAGTATCCACCACATTTATTTAATGAACCTTTGACTTTAGTGCCGTTTTTAGATCCGCCGTATTGCCTCATTTTGTATTCTTGCGTAATGCATCAGAAACGAGGAACGCATTACTTCCCTGAAAATAAATATGACAGAATTCAGGTCTTGTCGTGACAAGTTTGTTCTTTATAAGTACAATCGTGTAGTCAGTATAGGTGTCTTGAGTCGAGACAACATGAGCGTGAACCAGCAGACTGAAATTCTCGCAGAAAAACAAGGCGTTTCAAATCATGTCAGCTTGACATGTCTCGAAACTGTCAACATTGTGTTCGCATCGCTGTATGGCACTTAATTGGGTAAATTTATGTAAATTTAAGAGAACTGTTTGAAAATCGGCATAAGTCGTCTTTTTAAAAGCAATCTAGTAAAAAAAAATTGTCGAGAAATCAAGTCAACGGTGGTGAATCCTTACATGGAGTTGTTTACAACTTTTATGGTCTAAAGGTCAAGGAAACCATTAAAATGCGCGCGTACAACTTAACTTTGTCCCAAATTTTGTATATATTTCGGCTATACGTCTTCGTTTACACAAAAATTGAAACAAACACATGACATAAAAAACTTCAATTCGCAAAAGTATAATTTTCGATTTGCAAGTTCCAAAAATCGGTTCGTAAATTGAAACCCTTTTATTATTGCTCTACAGTATTGAAAAAGTGGGCCTAGACTAGTTAAAACGACTGCTAAATAAGTTTGAAATCACTAAAAGTTCTTACAAGAATGTTCCGAGCTCATTCGCCGATCTACGGCATCATCAGGGAATAAATAAATAGTAAGAAGCATAGCGGGGTCTAAGACTAAATGCCGGCTAATTCGCGATCGACTGTGACATAGCTTATAGATCTGAATAATATCATTAAAGCGAAACCTTCAGCCAATACTCAGTAGCTTCAACTAACTAAATGTCTTTGTTAATCTGTGTTCACCAATTATTTCTTTCACTCCAGCAGAAAGTATGGAACGCCAAGCATGATAAAAGTCTAAAACAAAAATATATAGGTTCTTTCACGAATATATGTTGAAATCTCGATATAAATGTTGAAATCCCTGTATAATATATACGACGGAAGCTTGAAACATCTCATATATATACATCTATATATATATATATATATATATATATATAGGCTGAAATTATCGATTACTTTCTGAGTATCGATTTCCCGAAATAAAATCAGTCCTGCGCGTACAATACAGTACGTGTGTTTGATGTTGATAACATGGAGACTGCGTTTAATGAGTTTTTTTGATAGAATTCTTTATATTATTGCACAAGCTCGTCGATACGGTGACCTGCAAGTGTCACGGCAACTGATTTTGTGGACATCGCGGCAAAAGTTTTAAAAATCTTACGGCAAAGTTTGTTGACAGCACCTCAAGTTTTCGCGAACTACATGACAAAGGTTTGCGAACATCAGTCGCGGCAAAAGTTTGAGAAACTGAGGATAAAAATGTGACAACTGCGGCGGAAATGATGTCTACAAACGTTTGAAATATTTTTCTAACCAGAAATAAGAAAGAGTTTATTGAAAATCTCAGTACAGCTTTCATCCGCAAGGCTAGTTAAGCTTTGAATTTGTATACGAACTTGAACGAAAATGCAACGTTCAATTGTAAACACAGGATTGTGTGAACCCAATCCCTTTTATTTAACCGAATAGTTATGTAGCTAAAGATTGTTTGAAACTGACACAAGCAATGCCAGCAATTTTTGCCATTTTACATTTGGGAAAGTTCCGTAAGTTTAGTTAACGGAACAGTAAAAATATGTCGCAAGACAAATAAAACTAATTACGGCGAAGCGCGTAGCTTTTCCCATAATTTAAGTTGATCTGTCTAACAAATATAAACAAAGCTCAGTTGAATCGCTTTTTTCAACGATCCATGGTGTTTTTATAACAACTTTGCAATTGAGAATTGCATTTCGCAGAGTTTGTAATAGATTTGCGATCCACTATAAATCGTGGATCGTACAATCTAATTGAGACGCCGATATGTACACCAGCTCCGTGCACGTAGCCTGCAGTAAATTAGAATACTGAGTCAGTTTGTGATGAAATTCATTTTATAAAAAAGGAAGATATCAAAGAATTGTTGATATTTACAGTATGCCGGCTATTTTTTCATATATTAAAGAAGCTTGAGTTTTAAACCTGAGGGTCACCGGCATGGCAGCAAATAGGTTTTATAATTTTTGGTTTATTTAGCAGAAAAAATCAAAAACATTCACCAAAGTTTGCTTCTCACTGCCAAAACTGTGGTATCGCGATGATCCAAAAGGTGCTCAAACTGACAACTTCCTTAGGGCTTAAATTCTGATGTACACCTATTTTCGTGGGCAGCACAGAATCGATTCGGTTTTGGCTGTAACATATTTAAAACACTCATCTAAAGATTACTCGAGTTGCGCTAGTGTAAACAGGGTCTTTGACGACTTTCCTGCTTTTACGAAGACCCTATTAAAAGATGCAAAATAAATAATCTGTTGGAAGTAATGTGCTCAGTGGCCCAAAAATATCGAGATTTGAAAAAAACCAATTAATAGCTGAATAAACTTAGTTTGCTAAAAAGACGTCTATACCGAAAAAAATAGGCAAAATAACTAGCCTACTTCTACTTCTGCCGCCGTTGTTACATTTTTGTCCTCAGTTTACGTTTATCAAACTTTTGCCGCGACTGATGTTCGCAAATCTTTGTTGTGTAGTTCACAAAAATTTGAGGTGCTGGGCAACAAACTTTTGCCGCGATGTTCACAAAATCAGTTGCCGTGACACTTGCAGGTCACCGTATCGACGAGCTAGTGCAATAATAGAAAGAATTCTATCAAAAAAAACTGTCAATAAACACAGTCTCCATATTAGTCAACATCAAACACACGTACTGTATTGTACGCGCAGGACTGATTTTAATTCGGGAAACGACACCCAGAAAGTAATCGATAATTTCAACCTATATATATATATGAGTGAACATACAAACTATATATATGGTATGTTTCAAGCTTCCGCCGACGTACATATATGAGATGTTTCAAGCTCCGTCGTATATATACAGGGATTTCAACACTTATATCGAGATTTCAACATATATTCGTGAAAGAACCTATATATTTTGTTTTAGACTTTTGTCATGCTTGGCGTTCCATAAGAAAGTGCTGTACACCAAATTTCAATTATGCCAATTTGAACCTATAGGAAGCCCGAGTTCACGCCTTAACGGCGTCTAGTTTCATAATGTTACTGGTAACCTGACCTCTGAAATTGAAAACAGTTTTTGAAAAATTATTTTAATATGAAGAGGTACCACATCAGGCATATATTGAGCCATAGTATCGTTTGCGCCCTTTCTGCCAAACTTCTTCCATATTTTCAAAAGCTAATCTAAGTCTTCAATATATAATTTACGAAGCAATAGAAGAGCCCCCGAATGGTGCTTGGCGATCACTTGCCAGCATACGGGCACCCAAGCCAAATTTTTACGCGAGACCATTCAAAAATAAATCGAGCATTCGAGCACGTTATAAAATACAATGCAACACGCATCAAAAGTTTGCGCGAGCATTCGAGCACTGCCTTAAAGTGGTCTTATACAGCTTAATAAAAAATAATTCCAAATCAAGTTTTTCAAGAAGTTTACTTTGCAACTACCTGTCATGAAATGAGACCAACACAACAGACATTTGAGTCTCTTGTTGGCTTGGCAACAAAACAAACTCTCTTGAGGGTGACAAAAGGTACCCCATTACAATCCTAATTGGGTGAGAATAAATAGTTGTGATGAGTACAGGTACTAAATATAATTATTTAGGTTGCAAACCTCCAACTTGTTCATTTTTTTCTAATCATTTGGAAGGAAAAATTAAAAGGTAAAAAAAGGGAATTCTCTGCATTCCAAACTCAAGTTTTTTGCCCGCCGGTCAAAAACAAAGTAAGATATATACAGTTTTGTAGGTTTGTCTCCAAGAGGATTTGTTTATCTCCTGTATCCTGCCTAAAAAAAGTTGTTACATAAAAGCCAAAGAGAGGAGCAATGTTTACAAGTTAGTCATTTTACAGAATTGAACTAGCACAGAAACAATTAGAGCACTAAAAAAATGCTGAAGTCAGGTTTTGCCATTTTTTTACAAAATAGTGCTGCAAATAGGTTTGTGAGATGTCAAACGAGGAAAAGAATGACAAGCAAGCCAATTTATGAACATCCATGGCCCAAAGTGTACCAGAGTTTCAAAAAAGTTTGACTTAACACACAATATTGCACAAAAACAAAACACAAAATTTACCTGTAAACAGGTAAACTCTGTTCACTTTAATCTTCCTTCAACTACAAGTAAGCTACAAACAACTCTCTTGCCTTGCAGTTGAGCCCTTTTTTATCCAAAACCTTGAAAATCTAGCGTAATTCTACAAGTTTTTAAAGGCCATTTTGCTTAACCGTTCGTGCAACACAATTCTACCGCATTGCATTGTGAGAAAATTGGCATAAAATTGTGCGGGACAGTCTGTCCCCCCAAATATACTAGTCTCTGGCCAGGCTTGCATTCTACAAAAATTTTTGTCCATCCATTTTATCTGTTGATCAAACTTGCAGAAATGCAGAATGTAGCTGGCGAGACCTGGCACATTTGCTCACTTGGCCCCTTTTCCATGAACAACAACTGTCAGCCGATCAACTTGACCGTTCCGACTTTTTTGTTAATTTCACAGTGCCAGTAAACAGTTCCTCGTAACTGGCAAGGATTAAGCCTTCTTAGCCCTTTATGATGAGCTCAGGCACCAGCAAATGGCCAGCATCACACACACAAAAACACTATACTTTTTCGCGTTTTGACATTTGAAACCGCCCTTTTGAAAACTAATTGAATTATGGCAAGCATGGTCACGTGAATACCTTTTATGTGACATCATACCTGTATGGTATGCCCAGTCTTCCAGTGTTTAATTTTGAAGAAATGGCAGTTTTAAGATACCTCCCCCCCCCCAAAAAAAGAGACCTTTTTCCCTCTATTATTTAGTTGTATAAGACTACCTTAAAATTGCGAGCACATCCAGATTTTTGGAGACCAACTTATGATCTGATCTTTTACATTAGAAGATGACTTGTACCAAACATAGTTGTTCATTTTCCCAAACCTAAAATTCCAAGTTAGACAATTACACTCAGGAAATAAAGTTCTCTGATTCGTGCATATTTTAATTTGAAGAATGCCTCAATCAAGCATGAATCTTCAAAGGATGAAATATTATTATTTGTTTCTTTTTTCTCATTTTCAGTTAACATTTTAAACAATTTATTAGTTCGGTATTAGCAATTGCGCCAAAACATTGAGAACTTCCATTAGCCTGTACCGAACTTTATTGATTCTTCAGTTCAACTTGGGCTAAATGTTTTGCAAATTTGAAAAATGGAGAACATAAAAATATACAGCTAGCACACCTGTAATATGAGTTGCTTATTGACAGTCATACCAACGACGAGGCATTCTGACCCAGTTTTATGAAATACTGAACGTTACTGCCGCATAGATTGATTAGAAAAAGTTTCTCTGTCGGCAGTTTTAGACCTATACATATATCTACTTTAAAGCCTTTTACTCGTCCTCTTTTTAACCACCCCCCACCCCCCTTCCTCTCTCGTGAGCCCCCTATCTTGTAATCCACCCCTTTTCCCGATTACCCATCCTCCCTTTTCTTTTCTAACTTCCTCCCCCCTCCT
>JAOBRD020504948.1:5232-34505 GCA_027575215.2 Hydrozoanthus sils | reverse complement strand
AGGTGCGTTTGGGAGAAATCGAGAGCAGATCAGTGCAAACACGAGACCGACGGTCGAGTATTTGTACCTGCTCGAGATTTCTCCCAAACCCACCGAGGTTTGCATTAGCCTGTGCAAACACAGTAGCTGTGTTTCATTTCTTTTATAAAATAATAATACTGAGGAACAACTTCAAACCAAACAGTTCTGTTTGTTGAGTAGGCCGAAAGAGCAATTGTATGAATATATAAATTCTCCATACGTAGTAATAGCCAATCAATTTTTGACAGGTTTCTAAGAATTTTCTGTGAATTTCGATTACTCCTCGCCGCATTTTCTTCTCAACTGACATAAGAAAACGTCGATTGTCATTTGCCGAGTGGCTGAACTCCTCGAGTTTCCTCGAAATGAGCTGACTGTCGAAGAAAAGCAAACACGTATTGTAGTTGTATTCACTTCCTGGCATTTTTGTTTCCCATTAGTTTCTCAAAATGATTTGAACACTGAAGTTGTGTTTTATCATATCGAGTGCCCGGTACTTTAATTCCAAATCAGTTTGAAGCTGCTAAAGTACGGAATTGAATGAGTTGACTCGTTACTTTGCTTATAAAATACACTAGATAATATTTTCGAAAGCTATCTAGGCTCTGGAGCTGATAACTAAATTAAGCAATAAATGTTTTTTTTCGTTTTGATTTATTTTTGTAAACGTTTAGTACGAAAATTTGCATTGTAAACGGCGGTTCAGGTGCAGCTCGTTCATCGAGTCGTTTTCAGTTTCGCAAAACAAATATTACTTTCTCTTCTTTGGTGTTTCATCTAAAGCAGCTCTGGTCGTTATAATCCTGCAACAATAAAACTGAGAACAGTTTCAACATTCAGCAATATAAATTTGTCACGTCGGAAATTTATTTTTTTTTACGTAAAAACAAAATTCAAAGTTGTGTTTAAAAGTCTTGTGACGTTAACCGTGTTTGCACAGGCTAATGAAACACACCTATTTGACCAATCGGAGCGCGCGTATTATCGAAATTATTTTACAAATAATAACGAACGTTATCACAGCTAGTTATGTTTTGTTATATTGTTTTATCCATACGTATATAAATAATCAAAAACACAACAACAATTAAAATAAATTGAACTTCAGAGGTTTATGGACTTTTTATTCATTAGAAAAAGTTTCCACAAAACTTAAATGTATTGAATAAATGAATTAATGGATCGTGAAGAAAAGCGAGTTTTCAAAATCATGACGTCATAATGAAGTCACAGTGACGTACCACTTCAACAAACTATATAACCTCCAAGTTTGGCTTCCATATCTTTTTTCGTTTTGGATATAGGTTACAGGCCGCGGGCACTTTCTGCCCTTCTCCCCCACCCCCAAAGTCTTTAGTTGCCTCAAAAAACCCAGTCTGAGTAGGGTTAAAATTTGGGCTTCAAAAGCTTCTACACTTTTTCAAAAAAAGCTACAATTGATGATCACGCTTGCATGTATGTAGCTGAATACGTGAGTGTGAATGTTGGGTGAGAGTTTTGCCATAGATGATGCACGTGACATAGTTCAACTTCAAAACACTAAACTTCGCAAGGGTCATCACCTTTAACGCAAATGACCAAGAGGATATGAGTCATTATATAGTATGTGGAGGTAGGATTATTGTATTTTGGTGCCTTAATTTTCAGAGGGTAGTTTTTTCCTAAATATACTAGATTAAAAGCGATTGCTGCCTAATGCTGTTTTAAAGAGGTTGCAAATATTTCTTTTATGTTCATATACCATGCTGCTAAAGGACAACTTTAATAGATTAATCCTTTATTAAGGTTGCCATAAATGCTGCTGTGAATAGGAACCCTACAATGAGACATAAAAAATGGTAAATGAAAATGACACAACAATATGATATTAAACCTGCAACTGATGGTTCATAGAAAAACTATGATAAACCATAATGGAGTCTTTTAAAGTGCTACTGAAACCATTGTTTCATTGGTAAGGGCTTTTCCAACACATCTACTCAAATTTACACGGATAAAAGTGCTTACCTGACCATTTTAAGTCCCCTAAATAAGCTTTCAAAATAGTGCATTCAATTCAGGCAAAAAAAGAATCAAAACATACGACGACGAGTTATGATGATTTTACGATCTTCGAAATGATTCCAAGCTGTTCCACACTAGTGTTTACAGCGAACTGGTAAGATTTTTATTTTTCAAGCACTGGACCACCAGCCACGCAAACTTCGCCATGATCATATGAATTGACCGGGAAAGTGAGATTTGGATCTTCCGCCTTTCAAATCATGTGACATCATAAATATCTTATGAGCTTAACTTAAAGGTTTCGCGACTTTTGCAGGAAAATAGGCATTTTGTCTTTGTAAATTCTCCGCGACTTTTGTCTTGAACACGGGGTTCCAGTATAAAAGGGTTACGCTCCCCCCCCCCCCCCATTTCACGAAATTTGAATAAATTTTGAAGTGTAATGGCGGTCATTGATAAAAGAAATGACCCACTTTTAACAATTCGAGGTCATTTACACCATAACTGTGAGACAATTTCATTTTTTAATAGTAAATAAAGTTACTGGCTCAATACCATTCTACTGATAGGCGTACGTGAACCAAATTTATCGCCAGAGCAATTTGAAATTCGCGTCTACTTCGCAAGACCAAATTAGTCAAACAAGGCCCGCATCTTGTTGTTATTTTATTCGATGAAATTTTGCTTTAGGAACTAAAATTCATAGTTTTAACACAAATAAAATCAAAATCAGACAAAGCGCCGAATGCCATCATGGCAAGGCTCAGAAACCAGTATGAGCTATTCACAATTGTAAATTGTTTGCTTTATTTTGAAATAATACAAGAATTACATGTTTGGAGGGGATTTGCAGTACAGTACAAGAAGAGCAAAGCAACGGGTCAAAAGCCCGACAATGGATTACTGGGCAGGTGCAAATGTGTAGTTTTATCTTGTGTTCAATCCCATCGTTTTATAAAATGATAAAGATTCTGACGAGATGGCCACAATGATTGTGTATGAACTACACTCATGCATCTTTTGTTTCACGCTTTGCTGTTGAGGCCGTGATTTTTTGCATATTGGAGCCGTTCCATCTCCAAGAAAAAATTGTCCTTCTAGTGTGAAGGAATTTATACAGTGATCTGAAAGAAAAAGGGTTATGTTTTTGAAGCTAGCCGAGAAACGTCGGCAGATCGAAGTAAAACATTTCACCCAAAACAAATCCAGCAACATTACCAGATCAAAGCAGGCAAATCAAACGGCTTGAAATCCCGAAAATGTCGCGAGAAAAACAAAAGAGAAACTTCAAACTTTATATCTTTAACTTTTTTGTCATACACACTTTTTTTTATTAGAATAATTTTATAGGAACAATGAGGCTCAGATTGGCGAAAATTTAAGAACAATTTAAGAACAAACTGAGGCTCAGGCTCGATAGCTAATTACTTGGGCCGGTAGGCCACAAGTATAGAATCCGGCGGCGTTTTTAATTTTGTTTGTTTTTTTGTTTTTACATTAATGCATCCATATATGCACGCCTGCGTGGTTTGGTCTGTTTAGTCACGTGATTAGAGATTGCACCATTACACAATGCTCAACCGGCCTCGGGGTTTGGTAAAAGCGTGTTTGTTGCTTGAGAGGAAGACGTTTATGCTTGGGAAATATTGGTTTTCTTTAGGATTTTATAGCCCTCGCAACACACATTCACCGACTCACATTGTCGCTTTTAAAGTGACGACGGACAAGCAGGGGCCGCAACAAAATTACTTGCTTTATCTTGCCAAGATGAACATATTGAGAAACTGAGTGTTGAAAATATATTGAATTATATTGAACTGAGAACTGCTTGAAGCAAATATTGAAACAAACTTGTTCTTTTAAAAGTAACTGCAACTGAACAACAACTTGTCTTACACGAAAAGCGAAGCTTGAATTTCAAGAAAACTTTTTTGTCAAGAGCTTGAAGTCATAACATTTAATTGCGTGGGAGATTAATAGAGGTGAGACAAATTACAAGTTTTAGTTGTTTATATTGAATACATTCTAGTTGTTCTTTCGTGCTTTTGAATATCTGAAGAATTGAAAGAAATTATGTTGGGTGTCACGTGTTTGTATTTCTTTATTAACAGCTGTCGCTAACGACGTGATATAGATTTTATAAATACGTCGCAACAAAAAAATCGAGAACCTTTAGCTGTTTATGTGGATCGGCATATGCAGTAATTATGACACATTTGTTAGTAAGTTTAATTATAAGTCGTTCTTGATCAATGTTCTGCAGTTGGGCACTTTGAGTTTCCCTTTGTGTCACAAATTTGCTTTTGGTTTACACCAATGGTTAGTGGTTAGTATTGATTAGAGTTACACTGTTTACATTAGTTTTTAAGGTTGTGAGTAGTGTCTGTATTGGTAGAGAAGAGACATTGAAAAAAATAGTTCTTATTGCAGATATAAACTGTTGTTTAATAGTAGAGTTAAGGCTATCTTTCTTTAATTTGCAGGACTCTAAGAATTCAAGACAATAATGTCTTAATTACCTGCCTACAGTGCCTAGAGCGATGCAAACATTGTACCTTTATATTATAATGAACAATTTATACTGAAGTCATTTGCATTACTAAGTGCATATTGTTGAAAGGAAAGTAACCTGTTAAAATCCTAAATATATCAGCTGCTAGAACAGTCTCCTTTAGTAAACATTCTATAAGTCCTTTATACTTTTAATAGTGTCCCATTTGAAAATAACAAAAATAAAGTCAGTATTATTATTATTATTGTTAATATTATTATTATTATTATTATTATTGTTATTTTAAATTCTTCCTTTAATTCTGTGTTTTTTCAGATCTTTTTTCTTTTTTTTTGGTAGATCAGATGTTATGTAAGTGTTTTGTTGGGGAAAGCATAATAAACCAAGCACTTTAAGTTGACATTCTTGACATACTATCAATTTTGTAGTGATAAAAATCATGAATAAACATTGCATGCTTACAGCTTGTTCAGCTGTTGCTAGACAACTTGCTCATGCTAGGACATCACACCAGGACCTCATAATCGGACTCGATCTTGCTCGAACAAAAAATGGATGGAATCCAAAAACTACCTTAATTGCACATTTCAAACCTCAAAAACTTAACAGGAACTGCAAGAAACTGTTTTATTTTTAAAATTTTATATTACTCGCGTGTTCTACATAATTTGCATCTAAAGGGTAAAAAAGCTTCAGAGAGATTTTTTTCAAGTCCTCTACTAAATGCCTCCATCGTCATTCTCACTTTGTGTTTGTTAAAATACATATCAGTGTGGTTGAGCCAGCTGCTACAGTTGCCCAACACGGTAATACACAAATGATTTGGTCTGCCTACCAAGAAGTTGCAAATGTGTAGTGACATATTTGACCTAGCTAAAGTATATCATTGTGTTGGAGCCAGCTACAATAAATAGTTGCCCTAATCACTGAGACAGTAAATGAGTTTATTCATCAAGATCAACGAATACATTACTCAGTTGGCCATAACAGCATTTCATCAGTAATATTAATTATATTCTTCGCAGAAACTGCAGAGTTTTAAATCTCCATAACTCAAATACTGCAAACCAAGTAGAGATCATTGATTCCAATATTGAGTTCAATGTGTTAGCACTGATAGAATATGGTTTGATAATTTTCCTCTACTAAATGCCGCCATTGTCATTCTCAACTTGTGTGTATTTTTTTCCTAGAGACTACTTGATTTAAGGTTGCGAAATGCTTAATAGTAAAAAAGTGAATCGGGTTAAATTGAATTCACCAGTATTTATGTGTTAAAAGTTACATTTAAAGTCTGGTATGTTTCGATAATAAATACTTGATCAGTAGCTGTGGAAAAGAATTATTTTTATCTTTTTCTAAGAGAGATGCACTCAATAGTTTGTTCAACTTAAAAGCTGAAAATGCAAGGGAAAAGTATTGCCTGGGGTGTCTCACTAACTCAGCCCAAGTAAAGGCTACATGTAGCCTCTTGTTGTTTTTTTTTAAAGTTCGCTGAGCTTCGATTTTCGACTGAACAATACAGAATGAATAAGAAATGCTTCGCAGTTTATAATGACTAGAAATCGTCTCGGAAAATAGCTCGGCGAACTCGTTTTTTAACACATGTATTGCAACACCTGTTTGGCTTAGTTTTTCTTCGATCTAAAAACATTGAGAAGTATGAACAATTTAAGAACAATTTGAGGCTTAAATCGGCAAAAAATTAAAAACAATGAGGCTCGGCCAAATTTGCTGGTTCTTGTAAAAAAAGCGTGTAGTGAAACTAGTCTCAGTGCCAATAAAACGCGATTCAAAAAACCCACCACAGCTGACAGAGAGCACAGACGGCGGAAGACTGGCAATTGAACGTGTGAAACCCCTAGACTCGGCCCTTTTATACACTGAAACCTTGTGTCTAACAACTGATAGCAACTGTCTTAGCGGACGTTATACAGTTAAACCTTAATTTTAGATATTTCAAACTAGTTTGCAGATTTCGTTTCAATAGCACTTAAAGAAAATAAAGTTATCAAGAGCAGATATAGATGTTCCGTTGAGGTAATGGCTTATGGCATTTTTTAGGAGTTAACGGGAAACGCTGATCGTTCTACCAAGGTTAAAAACAACCTGAAGGAACTGACACAAGCTAAACTCATCCAGTTCAGACCTAAGTCGTTTACGTCCTATCCAGCACTTAGAGTGGAGGTGTACGGTTATTTGCAAGGTAAAGCTAAAGTTTACAAACGGCGAGGCAATTATTGGTGAACCATTATTTTAATTTGATTACTGATTTCGATGCGCTTTTCTTTGGAAACTAAAAATTACTAACTGGGAATCAAAACTCACCAAAGTGTTTCACTAAGTATAATGCTTTTTATCTCACTTACAAGTACTGACTCTTGGCGTTGTTATTACGACCTCTGACAAGCTTGGCTATTCTGTTTACCGACTTAAAGCTTGTCTTTCACTTGGATCTGTCTAGGTGAGCAAAGAAAGCAAACATTCTTCGTCCTTTTACTGCAACATATGTTCTGCTTGAAAACAGATTGCAACTGTTTTAAGGATTGCCTCCTTCAGGAACCAGAGACGCGCGAGACACTACCTATATAGATGTATATGGGGCCTGCCATTCAGTTGTACAGTGAAAGGCCTATATGCACATGGGATAATGGTTTAGTTGTATACATACTCTTATTGCATAGTCTAATAATTTTTGTATTTTTAAATTTTATTTTTATACTTTATTATTAATATCTAGTCATGTTAATCGTTTATACTTTTTTTCAAAAAGAATGAAAATGTTTTTATTTTTTCGTCCAGTGATTAGATTTTTTAAATTGAGAAAAACTAATCTTTAACTAGAAACTTAAATATGTATAAAAACAACTTATAATCGTTTGTAAAACTCTCCAAAAGCTTGTAGGCACTCTCTGGGTGTAGAAGACGGTTCTATAACAAATTCCAGTCTATCAGCCAACTTTGGTACCGCAGCTGAGGGCCGGCTGTATGGAGCCTCGTCCTGGTGCGCCGGAACATCAAGTGACTATCTTCAAATTAACTTTGGTGAAGTCAAGACAGTGACTGGTATAGCTACACAGGGAGACCCTGGTGGATCCAAATACGTGACGTCATATTCCATAAGTTACAGTGATGACGGAAGTTCTTGGATGGAATACAAAAACAGTGCTAATAACAAAAAGGTTGGCTGAAGAAATTGTTGGTGCGAGTATTAAAAAGAATGTCCTGCATGGAAGATTAAACGACTTGCTATTACTTTGGAGAGTACTACCTCATTGATTTAACACCTTACTTTTTATAAATGTTCAGTATAACGATTGCCTTGCAAAAAGATGATTGGTTTTGCAATATAACGCTTATAACATAATTAATAGTAGAGTAAATTGTAGGTAGCATAAATTAATCTAGACTTTCTACGTACGTTTATCCCATTATTTGGGCGGGGTACAGGTCTTAATAGTATTATGGTTTCCGATAAATAAAAATGTTTTTACTTTTGCGTGGTAATTCGTAATGATTTGCAGTGTTTGTTTCCCATTGTTTTGTCTGGGCGACAGGATTCGGTTATACTTGTAAGACCTGTGGCCTGCCAAAACAATGGGATATACACACTGCGCATAAGTGTGAAAATGCCTAATTGCCAACGTTGGCAATTTGTGTATTAAACTTGTCAGACGAGCAGGTTCTACATAGTTTGCGTGGAAGTTTAAAGGTTACTGGTACACTATCAAGCAATTATTATATTAAAGCATTTTGACAATTGAATTCTGTAGGTTTTTGTCTCGTTCAAATTAAACGAAAGGAGCTCTAGAAAAATTAGAAGCGGTCTTAGGATCTCGTTGCAGTACTTTAAAATTTCCTAAAAAAGATAGTTTTGGAAACCATGTTGCAAGTTTTCAAATTGGAAAAACTTTAAAACACAAGTGAAATTTATCCAATCCTAACGAGGAACAATGCATGTTTATGACATCGAGGGCAAAATTCTTCACTCTTCGCGGTACCGACACGAGAAAGCGTTGCTTTACTATGGTTTTATTTATTTTAAGTTTTTTTCGACTTTGAGAACCTTTGCAATCTCTGGAAACATTACAAAACCTTCAGAAACGGTTTAAAATTGTTTCTAAGGTAGTTTAAAGACTTTTTAAAGGTTTTCGGAAAATTTCCCCAAAGTCTACAAAAAGTTTAGCATAGTTCTTTAAAAAAATTTGCTGCAATCGTTACGCCATTAATTTGTTAAATGTAAATTCACCGTTAAACGAGAAATGGTTGAGTGTGAGAACACGAAGCTCGGCCTAACGATATAAATAGGCTCTTTGCAGTTAGAGGCCAGTGACCACAACTACCTTAAATTAATTACCTATGACAAACTGATGTTCAGAAACGGAAAGAGCAGTTCAACATGAGTTACGTTGCAGGGTTTCAAGTCTCGACGTTAAGTACTTCAAAAATGACAGCAAATATAAAATCAACATTTTTCTAAGTAAATGTATGTGAAAATGGTACTGGAGAGCAAGGATTGTTCTCCAGTCATACAAATTCTAAGAAAATATCCTATTTTCTGTTTCTCGCCATTTCTTACATATTTGAGGTCAAAAGCTGAATATTTGCCTTTTTACTAATGTTAACCTTCTCTCTGCATTTCTGGATACTATTTTGTCGTTGCTGCTTGATCTAAGGTGGACGTGGTTACGTGAGTCCTAGCTGCAAAGAGCCTATTATCTGAGAACAATTCTTTGACAATGCGTTTATCAAAGAAATGTCTTTAAAAACAACAAGACATTCTTGATTCGGGGTGAAAGTGTGAAGAGGAGTGACATCCATCCGCATAAAAACACTTTTTTTTAATAGACGGTAAAACTAAATTGATCTAGAATAGAAAAAGCCACATGGATGGCGTCTCTTGTATAGATTGGGAAAGTTTAAAAAATGGAAAAAATTAACCTTTTTTTTGTCCAACTAGCTAGAGATAAGTTCCGTAGGCAAATTTCGGTCGGAAAAAGTAGGACGACCCGGATTATTAAGTTTGACAAAGGGCAAGTGCTCGAGACATTATCATCTTATATAGGAATTTTCTGAAGCGAAGATTTAAAATTATCAACTTTTGAAGTTGTTCAAAAAGTAGTTTTTGTACTTTCTCGCCGCACTGAACGTTAACAGTTTTATCAAACTTATTTACCCTACTGTGAGTGGTTAACTATTGATTCTCTAGTTAATATAAACATACTATTTACAGCCCTTTTCTATTCTTTCACAGGTGTTTAGTCATTCGAAAAAGGCAGATATAGAGGTAAACTGGCTCCCAGAACAACTACCAACCGCATACATCCGGGTGTTTCCAGTGACATCGGTAGGAGAAAGTTGTCTGAGGCTGGATGTGTATGGCTGTGATGGAGGTATAAGCTAGTGGACAATATGACCCCAAATTCTTTTTGGAATAGTATTTATATATTGAATGGTGTTGAAGGGCCCTGATATCTTCACTTATTTCCATAAACTGTAGACATTATTCTTCTGATAAATGCATTCGCGGTCTTGAGGCCAAAAGAAGAGTGTAAGCTTGGATTTACTGTTGTTGTAAACTATTTTAGGTGCCCACTGCAGCTTCGAACTCGGCCATAACTTTAAGTCGATCACTAATGACTGCTACGATATACCAACAGCCAGAACAAAATGGTAAAGAATGGCAATTGATAGTCTGCAGCTTTTCCGTTTTCACAAAACAGAAGCCAAAACGACGGTTTCGATGGCAAAGACGAATACACTTAGCTTGCTCGGCAATCACTCGTTATTCTTCAATTAAACGTTATGATTTGAGGTTCACCCAATAGAAAATCAAGATGAACAAGCTAAAGCCCCTTTCAACGAGAGCTAGGCAAGCTTGACCATTTGCTATTAAAAGAAAAGAGTGTTTTGACAATTCATCAAGAAGAAAAACCGAAGTCAATAAATGCAAACAAAATATCGGCTTTGTTGACGAATTACTCCAGCCACTAGCTCAAAAAACCATCAAGTTCAATTTACGGCTGAAATGTCAGACATCAAAGCAGGAATTTCTAGTCTCGAAGAATTTATTTAACTACCACTAGTTTTTGATCTGGTATCAGATCAGATGCCGAAAATATAAAGAGGGGGACAGCTAGCGTAATGATGTTAATGTGCAAAAAGAATCAGTCTCAGAGTTTGAGTTTGGCCGCGCGTTCACAGACAATTTTACCAAAGGATAGATATTGGAGCATCATGGATCCATATGATCTATATAGACTGTTTTTAAAAACGTTAAATGGTACAGAAATGTCTAAGTGATAATGCCAACGGTTTTGCTTATTCTAAGGGCTATCAATTGATATTGCTCTTCCAGCTTTAAAGAGTTTTTTTTTCTATTAATACTTCTATGATGTTTGCAACCAGATGAAACCAATTGTTTGAGATTGTTGCGTGTCTAACATATTTATAGTTGATTGCATGTTATAATAAAAATAATAATAATGTAAATATGTCTTTAATATCACTTGTTAAAAATACATAACAAATGTTACAATGGTAAAAGATATATAAATAGTTCATATTACAAGATTTAAAAGGTTACTTCTATTAATACGGATTCTTTTAAAGGGTGAAAAAAGACATAATTTGATCTGTAATTTCAATGTGAGCTTGTTATCAAGAAACCAATTCGTCGTTTAGGTAATTCACCTGGGGAAAATTCGTGACCAATTTGAAGCACCATCGTCATGTCGTTTTATACCTAAGTCAAGCTTGGTTATGAACTTTCGTCTAATACCGTTTTCGCCTACACTGACTGTTCTCCATAGTACAAATTCAATTACCAACAAGAAAAAACATACTATTACCCCCTAAAACTTCGACTTCGGTGTTGGTGCCAAACCACTCGATCGCAAGTTTCACCTTGATCTGGCCTTCTTCAAAGAATAGTTTCACTAAATTCGCATAATCTTCTCTGGAATTCCTTACTATTGCATAATTACTCACACCACAAGCTTTGACGATGAACAGAATCAACTGCCTTCACGAAGTCAATTAAATTGACGTACAAAGTTGCTACCAATTGTTCACCTGCTTTATGATGTTCCTCAGTATGAAGATTTACTGGGTTGTCCCTTTTCTTCATTCGCAGCCTTTTTGTTCTTTCGTCAATTTCTTGTCGATCCCATTCCGTTGTTGTGTTGTTCATGGTGGAAGAGAAAATTAGTGGAAATATTAAATTGTCTCGAGATGTGAGTCGCTGAGGCCCACACCTTACGACTGCTTTCTGTTTGCATAATTTGCTTCGCCTGAAGAAGACTAATGGTAAGCAGGCGAACGTCGCAGTCTTGAACGACTCACATCCTGAGACAACTGGGTGTTTTCACTTAATAATTTCATCCACCACAATATTTTGCAGTTTAGTACAGAACATATGTCGCAGAAAGACAACAGTAAAAAGAAATTTGGTGGAAAATGTATGTACAAATCAACCAACGAATTTTCGTTAAGAAATTAAAACAACTTCCCGTACTCTGTTTTATGAATCTAATGTTATTTTTCATTGATGTTTTGTTCTATTTCAGTTGAAGCTGTACCTTCCGTTCAAATGGTAGATCAAAACCTGCCGTCCTTTCAGCGGTCGGTGAATCTGGTTTGCACCATCACTGGACAACCTCTCCCGGAGGTTCAGTGGCAGCACAAGGGAAACAGCATTTCCTCAAATGATACAACCTCTAACGGAGTCATCACCTCCACTCACACAGTGTCGTATAAAAGCATCGCCTCTATGATGTCTGATCACATTTGCCGTCGTGTTAGCATGTCCGCCTGTCACGTGACTTGTACCAGTCCTGCGTATGTGTGTAAAGCGAGGTATAAGGGTGGGGCGTTTGCTGGAAAGTCTGCTGTAGTCGTTTTTAACTTAGGTAGGTATGAGGAAAGAAGTGAGTAAATCACATATTTTGAGAAACTATTTTGAAGTATTGGACCTTGGAGTTAGCTACCTCACTATATCAGTATATATTGTTAATGCATGATTCATAGCGCTGCAGCAAGCGCTTGTTTGACTGCGTGATCTATCGCCGCCATATCGCAGTGCACAATTGCAAATGGCTAGTTGAAAGAAAGGAAAATTCTGTAATAAAGCATGTACAGTTTTAAGTGAATTTTTAGATTTTTGAATTCTTCGTTGTTGATAAAACTAACAGTAAACCCTAGTATTTAACGTTAACTAATATTTTTCACCAACATAAAAGGCCAGTTGAATGAATAGACATTTTCAATCCGCTAATCATCCGGGAAAAACGTTGACTAGTTCTGTCAGTAAAAACAATATATTATGAATTATGATCTTGATCGAAGTAGTATCACTGTTTTTTATTCTGATACAAAGTTTTATACTTGCCTTAAAGTAAACTCACGAGTAGGTAAAACACAATCAAGAATAACACCAAAAGAAAAGACATTTTGAGCTGATTTGGCCATAAAAGATTTGTGGGGTTTTCTGTTTGGTAATTTTGCAGTGATTCTAACGTCGATAACGTTATAACAGGAAGGAGGACAGTGGGAAAATAGGCTTTAAACTGCGGAACCACTGAGTTTAAAAATGGGAACAAACAATTTTATTGTCAGAACTTACAAAGCCGGCGACGGCAGGATCAAGTGTTCAGTAGATATATAAAGTGTGTAGTAATAATAAATGGAAAACTTTAACCCCAGTTGCATCGATTAAGAACTGAGTTACAGTTTACAGAATCAAAGTTTTGGGTGGGGTGGGGTGGAGGCCTTGACAACATTTGAAGTCACAGTTAGCTGTCGCGCCTTTTACAATACATCGGAAGACAAAGAGTAGGTAAGAACAAAATCTGAACCATTTTTAACACTTTGTTTTGCAATTGCATTTTATAGCTGCGATACCACCAAAAGAAATCAAGATCGTAGAAATAGGAAAAAATGAAATGAAGATCGAATGGAATGAACCTCCTGGGCTAAGCGGAAAACTCAAAGGCTATAAGGTATTCGCCACAACTAAGGAAACTAAAATAGGGTTTTACTGTTAAATTTACACGTGTATAGTACTACACGCTGTTTTTATAAGAACAACTTTATAAGAACAAAGAGGCTCAAATTGCCCAGTATAGAGGAACTATTAAAAAACAGTCTGGGGTTCCTTACAAAGCTCCAATTTTTAACTTAATGCATGAATTAAAAATGGTTCGCGGATTTTCTCTTTTAATCAGTCATTGCTTCAAGTTATATGCTGTACACATAAATTACACTTGCCTTGAAGGTAGCTCCGTCCATCTCGTTTTCCAATACATTCATGTATTGCAAAAACTTTTTGTTCGATTTAAACCGCACATAGAAACGAAAACAATTTAAGTACTCAAAACGCCAAAAAACTAATAACACTGAGCCTCGGCCAAAGTTATTGTTGGTTCTTATCAAAAGAAAAGCGTGCATAGAATTGTTACACTTAGGTTATGAAACTAACGAAGTAGAAGTTCTTGGTTAGCACAAGAATACCTTGGTTTAATTCTCTTCGGTTTTTACAAATACGCAGTTATACGTTAAAATTTTCCGTATTTATCCTGGTTTTTTTTGTTCATATTTCAAAAGAACGCAAGTTCCCTAAGTTAATTAATTGGTCATCATTGTCCAAACGATACATATAGACCCATAAAGCGCTTTGCTAAATGGTTGCAACATTTCACTATTTCCGATATCCATTAATCAAGCTTCTATTTTAGTAGTTGACTTCAATTGCCAACAGGCTACCAGTTATTATGTTTCATATTTCAGGATTTAATTCATCTTAAGTGTACACCAAATAGGTTAATTTTGAATGTTTACTGTCATTTTTGGTAACAGATAAAATATGTGGGAACAAAATCATACAACAGTTCATTCCGTGACGAAGGAAAGCGGGAAACTAACAGCAACTCAAGAAGCTTAACAGTGTATAACCTGGTACCCGGAACCATGTATGAATTCCAGGTTGCAACTATAACTGTATGTAGCCAAGAGGTTGTTTACAGTGGAAAGGGTCCTAAAGCAGAAACTGGTGTCTCCAGTAAGTACTTAAATTATCATTATTGCATCTACTTCAAGTCCTTTTCAGCTCTAAGCTTGAAAACGGTAGTTTCCTTGACATAAGCCTGGTTTGCTTAATGTTATAGGTTTTTGGCAAATTTTTGTGATTTTCGCGCAAGGTTCCTTGCAATAAAGATGCCGACCGATATACGGTTGGAACTGAGGTAAACAAAAACTTTTTCTAGACATCGAAAACCCTTTGAACGTGAGTAAGTTAACGTAGCTAGGTGTTGATATCGAGGCGATTGGTACTTTTGAAAACGCAAAACCAGCATGCCAGGCGTACTCAAAAATGATTGAAATCTCCAAACCAAAAACGGTCTATGTAGGTTTGATATTCCCTCATATTGAAAACGTCCTACCTTTTTTCAAGAACGTGTTTGTATCATTTTTGAAAGCCTTAGACAGCTATTGTTCTTCACCTTAAAATACTAAGGTTTGTGTACATCAACAGACCCTCTCCCACCCAAAGTTGACGACGTCATGGACAAACGAAGTTCAGGGACCGAGTTCACTATAAGGTTTTCTGCAGCTCCGCAAACAAACGGACCAATAAGGTAACCGCTGACCATTTGAGGTACCTACATGGGGATGTTTACGTTGTTTTTACATTGACTGTTAGATGTCAGGTCCGAAAGGTGCTCTTCTATATAATAATTTCAAATTCTCCTGTTATAGTTGTTATCACTGTCAAAAGTTATTGGCAAATCAAACAAAAATATAGAGCCATTGCTAGCAACAGTAAGACACAACTTCTGTTTATTTGACAAGCATTGTATTCAAAACATTTTAAGAGTATAGTTTATATAACTGGTGTAATGCCTTTTGTTTATCAACACCATTTCCTGCTTGTTTTGTTATCGAAATGCAGTTGGTTGGTTAAGCAGTCGAAGATCAAGCTATGACATAAAGTAACAGTCAGCATATTTTTCTCTTACAAATCAAAAGCTAGTTTATTTTGACTTAGTATTTACCAAAGCAACCAATATCCATTCTCGCGCGCTCTGGTTGGCTCCCGTTTCTCGCAATATCCATGACTATTAGTTGATTTTGAGGCGTTAGTCAAAATGGCGTCGCGTTACCCGTTAGTTATAGACGAGGAAATGATTGCTCTAAACGAATAACCATTCCAGAAAACACGAAGAGGACAACAAGATTTGGCTTTTTGGTTTTAATGGTTAGGATAAAATTTTTTTCTTTCAAAATCTGCTTAAAATCCAGGACATTTATGTTATTCAAAACCCTGAATAATTAAAACGAAACTAATAACGTACACGAAGCGCGCGTGCTAGAAATAGAAAAAAACATAAATTTTGTCCTTTATTTGAAAAATTAGGTGCATTTTATCCCTATCTTCTGATAAATACCAAAACAACTATCCCCCTCAGGGTCGGTATCTAGCTCTAGATACATAACTCGACGCTTCGCGTCTCGGTATATATCCACCACTATTCACTTCCCCTTCTTGGGATAGTTGTTAATTATGACGAATTCCTTTCTTACTCCCGTAGCTCGTACCAAGTAATTGTTCTTCGTGTGAAAAATGGAGGAACCGTCCTTCCTGATTACTATGTAAACAACTTGTACAACGTCACAAAAGCTGAGAAACTCGGTCTCCCTTACTACATCTCAGCTGAAATTCCAAAGGAGAATGTGACATCTGATACACAGTTTACAGTTGGTGACGATAGTGTCCGCGGATCTTATCTAAATGCAAAGCTCAGGGAAGGTTCACAATATATTGTGTTTGTGAGAGCTATAACAAACTATAAAGGGGTAAGATTTCTTTGTTTGAAATAGTCTATCGAAGCCCTAGTTTATGGAAACTGTTAGATATGATAAAAATTTAGAGTAACGTTTACCACTTTGTATAAGTAATCGCGTGAGGCTGAGTTATACTTTTACGGGGAACCATGCAACTACATGTTTATGACATCGCAAAAATCTTCACTTTTCACGGTACCAACACAAGAAAGCGTTGCTTACCTAATTTTATTTATTCCAAGTTTTTCCGAATCTGAAAACTTTCGCAATCTCTGGAAATACTTGCTCAGCAAAGGAAAATTTCACGTCTATCAAAAATGTTCCAAATCCATAGCGGAGAATGCACCATTCCTATATCAACTTACTAGATCAAAACATCCCGTATCACCCTCTCGTTCCACAACAAAAATCTATCAATTTTGGTAGTTCCTCTAAGGCATATGTATACAAATCCAGTTCCTTCATTCAAACATTTAAAGAATGGGACGCTCCCCCTAACTCTCTGATTGATCAAATTCAGGTACTTTTGAAACCGCTCTGACCGCCTTCCTTAACCATTAGACAAGTTTCATCTTTTTTTTGGGTTGTTTCTTTTTTGTTAGCACATTCTTGTATCAGAACCTCATTTTATTATATCTTTGCACTTACGCATTACATTCACGCGATAGGAAACCTTTGTGAATCATAAATATACGTAAACATTCGGAAATCTTCGGAAACGATTTTTATAAGTTTCTAAGGCATTTTTATGGTTTCGAGACATTTTTGGAAATATTTGGAGATGTAAGGAAATGTTCGGAAATTTTCCCAATTTTCGAAAATGGCTAAAAAAAACTGTTTCTAAGGCATTCTTAGGACTTTTTGTACATTTTTGGAAGATCTCCGAAAAACCAGCGCCTAATCAGCGCCAAATAATTTTGCTCTGATTTAAGAAAAAATGCCCTGTTGATATCCAATCAAATCGAAGTAATTATGCCCTCTATGTTACAACATATCTAACAAGCACAAAAAAATCTCTGAATATGGTAATGAATATCTTGTTTGTTTACACCTTAGTCTTGGAACCTGGCCTGGGTTCGATTCCCGGTGCCGGACCTTCACTCAGGGTCTTAAAATAATTGAGGCGAAGGTGCTGCCTTTGCCCAAACATCTGCAAAAGGTTAAACCCTTGCGTCTTTTCTGATAAGGAAGTTAACACGTAGGCCCAGGTTTCCGATCTCCGGGGGACTTAAAAGAACCAACAACACTTGTCGACATAGAGTAGGGTGATCCCGGTGTCGTGGTCTGTCTCTTCTATTAACTGAGGGCAATTCTTACGAATATAGTAATTGTAAGCCGTGTATAGCGGACTATCTAAGAGCCTCAATACCAGAGTCAACTGTAAATCATTGTTAAGCGCCTTTTAGCATCTACCTATGGAAAAGGCGCTATAAAAATGCTAAACGTTATCATTATCATTATTATTATTATTATTATTATTAACATTATCATTATCATTATGAAACGAATACTTAATCAGTATGCGCCTTGTCTCTGATACTTAGAAAAGTTATCCAGGAAAGCCCGAGAAGATTGCACAAATAACTGTGGGTGGGTAACTTGATCATTAAATAGATAACTTTTGATAAATGATAGATTTTTTACAGACATGTTTCGGCAGAAACCTCTGCCTTCTTCAGTGCATGTTTGATGCAATAGCATAGTAGGTGTACAAAAATATAAAGAGTTTGTTTATTGTTTGTTTTGATTATTCTTCCACCGTAAATCGAAGACAAGCGTGACTAAATACCATTTTGCTAAAAAAGTAAGTAATGAAGGAAAGTATATAAGAGGTACAATGTTTCTAATTTGTTGGTGAGTGGCTTATCAAGTTTATTTGTGGGCGGAAGTAAAGTTGCACAGGAGATAGTTGAAAGTGATTCCTCTCCTTGCGCTTCTGGCGCTTAGTGGAAGCTTCCTTAATACGTTTGTCTTACATCAGCAAACAAAGCATTGCGCCAAGCTGTGCGATTCTGAGCTAACTCTTCCCAACTGCTGACATCAATCTCACATCGTTTCATTGATGACTTCAGACAATTTTTGAATCTCTATAGAAGCTGTAAAAAACAATATAACTACCATAGTAATATAGGTAATACAAAGAACGGCCTGATAGAAAGTGAGTTAGTTATTGAAGTGGTTTACTTGAGTGTTGAGAGTTGGCCTTTCGGAAAGGATTTCTTGATTTTTAGGTTACCTTGCCATGGAAACTTGCAAGCAGGCACAACCTTCATAATTTCTTTAGTCTTTTAGAGATTCCATTTGGGAATCAGTTTTCTCCTTCTCCCCCCCGGCCCCCCTCCCCTCTTGATGTTCGTAGTATTAATAATATCTTCATCTACAGTTTCAACGCCTGTACTCGATGAACCACCAAATGGAAGCAAAGAGCCGATTATTCTGGGAGTTGTCATCCCTCTTATCCTGTTAATCGTTGCAGTTATTGTAGCTGTTATATTTCTTAGGTAGGTTATATTTTTGTTCTTGTTCTATTCGCTTTTACTTTACTTTTTTTTATTTTGGAAAATGATCGAGGGAATCGTCGCTTTATGCAGAAATACAAAATGTCCATAACAAGCTACCTTTCCGTTCCAGATGTGGCAAGCCATAAATTAATTTTTCCAGTCAACTCAGCTGTTAAATGAGTACCGTTTCTGTCGGGAGCTAACCTGCGATGGATTAATGTATTGCCCAGAGGGAGTCAAAGACTCTCATCCACTTAGTACTACAGAAACCAGGGATAAGCAGCGGTCTGGTGGGCCACACAGGAGCAAAAAAAATTAGTTAAACTCCAACAAGGCATTCGTACACATAATTGTATAACCCTCACGTAATATTTACTTTATGTGTTTTCTTTAAGGTGTCTCTACATATAACCCACCAAATAATTTGTTCTGAGTTCATTGGTTTCAAACGTCTCATGCGGTGCAAAATTAGAAGAAGAGTATTACGCAATATAATCCGCTTACCATCAGTGGTCAAGTTTTAATGTGCAACGTAAATTACTAATCAAATTCGGTTTTTTTTATTAGTCCAAGACAAAAAAGAACCTATGTTTTGTAACTGAATGGAGGTAGTTGAAAGCCAGGATTTCAAAACACATAATCAAACAAATCCACAAAATTGCTGGATAATAAACGATACCCTGTCTTGCTGATGTGACAGCAGAATTAGCTCTTTGGCTCATGGATGATCTCTAATACGTCAGCCTCGGGCACTTTTTACAGTTAAGCCTTTCATTACCAGTTGTTGTCTTGGCAGATTCTACAACTGCAACCCTTACTTTTCATTGAAGAAGCTTGGGAGAGTTTTGCTTTTCATCGTAGTTTAAATTGTTTGATAAATTCTCATCACCAATGTCTTATTTCAAATGAGTCATGTTAGAAGAAATTGGAAGTTGATAACTGACTTGGACTGAAAATGTTAAACAACCGCCAGAAGAGCTGTATTTATGTACTAAGTACGAAGTGTTTACTATTGTATTCCAAACCATTCTGTTCAGGCGGCGAAAACATCAGGGACATGACAGTAAAAGTGATAAAAGGCAGGTGGATCCGATGCACCCTTTGGGTGCTAGGGACAATGATTACATGATGGCCCAGGAGGATGACGGTGAAAACAGAGGAGCACATGTTGCTGTTGAGATGTCACCACCAGAGAAAAAGCTAGTTACCCCAGCTGCTGCAAGCAAACACAAAGGTTAGAAGAATTATTTTTCAGTTAATAAACAATTTTATTGGAATTAATTTCTAAATATTTTTCCTGTCTTTGTACTTTGATCCTGGCGAAGCTATTATAAAGGTTTAAGAAGCCCTAGGATCTACATTCTGTGTCTCTTTAACTATATTTTTAAGAGCTTCCCAAACTCCTTACAATCTCAAACTTAGGAAATCTTCTTCATCTTATTGCTTGCACAATAACCATTTTTTTCTTTTAAATCATCCCGACATTTATGACCCCAAATTATCGCAAAAGATGACTCGCACCCGATCTACAGCAACGACGTGGGAGAGGAAGAAAAAATGCCAATTCCTGTGGTACAATTCTCTGAGTACATGAACAGGGTGAAAATAAGAGATTTTGCCCGCCTTAAACAAGAATACCAGGTAAACTCGGAAATAATAGGTAGGACACTAATATTAATTACATGTACAAGTGCAAAGTTCTTACACCTATTTTACAATTTGTAAAGATGTTTCTGTGCTACGGTTGCCTCGTCATTACGCTTAATTGGAAGTACACGTGACACTTATTACACATACCAAGGTTGCATACTTTCGAAATTAGACGGGAGGGTCCGATTGACCCCCTCTCCCCCTCATGCCTTCGTGTAACCTTTTTTTTCTTCATGCGTTCTAGGGTTAATAATTTTTCCATTATCATCTTAGACGGTGAAAAAAAATATGAAGTTCCAAACTTTATTCATGAGCCATAGTACTCTATATGTGTCATCAATTTACAATACAACAAACACAACTATACTTTTTCATCTTATGCGATATTAGAAGAGGTACAATTCTTTCAACAAAAGCAACCTAAGGTCTTAATAAAATTCTTGATCTAAAGGAAAAGCTCCTACAATAATGTTGTGTTGACGTCCTTGGTTTTTTTAAATTAGTCAAAGATAGGAAGCATGTGTAATAGGAGAATATTTAGTCCATAGAGAAATGTTTTATAAAATAAGGATCAACAATTACGGTCAACTTCTGTCTCCATGCCAAGTCAAATGTGGACGTGTTTGAATACAAAGGACTTCATTGACACTCTTGCGACCTAAAGTTGATTTTATCTTGTGCTCTTTAGACGTTTCCAAGGTTGAAGCAATTTCCCTGGACAGAAGCTGAAAAGCCTGTTAACAAGAAATACAACCGCTATAACAACATCATTGCTTGTAAGTGCTTGTAACTGAGATATCAAACTCAAAAATCAAAAATGCAGGTCCACCATTGCTCAGTTCATCTTTCAGAGTCTTTCGAAGACAAAGACAATCTTTACTCGCATTTTTATTTTCAAATAAGAAAACAAATTATACTAACTATGTTTCGATCAGAACTAAATTTTCTTGCTATTTTTAGTTTTGAGATAAAAAGAAATAAATGTCTAGAACCTAAAATAACCTAATTAGTTTTGCTGGTTTCGAAGGCTTGGAGGGACTTTTTTTCAAAGTAAACATAGGCGACATTTGAAAATGAGAAAATATTCTTGAAGGGTAAACCAAACATAAAGAAAGAACTGTTGTTTTGGACGTACTACAATGTGCAGCCTTACAACTTGATATCAAAAAGCATGCATGGCTAAGTGTGTTTGTTTATCGCTGATATATCTTTCCCTACGTGTCTTCATTAAGTCTTGTACATCAAATTTTGCTGCATAATAAGATTTTTATGTTAGCATTTTACACCACCTCCTTTCATCTCAGACGATCATTCACGAGTGATTCTGAATGGACGCGAAGAGACAGAGTATATCAATGCAAACTACGTCCATGTAAGTTTATCGCTTCATTACTTAGGTTTGTTGAACTCAGAGCAGCAAAATCAGAAAAATGGATTTTCCTGAAATTATAATGGCTACTATTGAGTTAAGTACGTGCTCTTAAAGTTATCGATTTCATTATATGAGAATTCAAAATTCCTGCGCGTTAAATTGGCAAAAATGGCAAAAATTCGGTCCAATTACTTTCAATACAGGACCGATCTGTTATTGGATTGATTTCTTGCTATCTTTTGGTATCTTTACTGATCATAAACTGAAAGCATGTAAAATTATCTTTAAAATAACTTCGCTTGCTTGGTCTACCCGGGAAAGTATTTGCCCTTGGTCTTTCGCGAAGATCTTGCTATGCTCGGTCTGTACAGTAAAAGACCTCAGGCAAATATTTCCCGAACAGTACTCTTCTTTGGTTTACAAGATTTATTGAACACCTCCTTGATACTACATGGCCAAGTGCATGTCCAAAACATCTCCTAGCAAACCCTTGTAAATGGTTCTGCTACTGGAGCAAGAACAAGAACCAATAATTATTTTAAACTTGGACAGGTTTCTTGATATTATTGTTACCTGCATTTCGGAGCACAAGTCAATAGAGTTTAGCCTAGTTTCCCTGCTACAGGAAAAACTTTCAATATAGTTTTGTCTGTTTTGAAGAATTGGCGTTGACGCAGCGTTAAACTAAAAAAGAAAAAGTTAATCGTTTATCCACACTTGCACATGATGAGCATCGCAGCAGACTGAAAAAGAAAAAAATACTGTAACTATAAAACAAAGAGTGAAAAGGTTAAATCAAAACTGTAACTCTACAACGTAACACAAAAGGCAGACGGTATAAACGGACAGCCTTAAATCCCTCCTACAAAGATTGTAAAAGTAGCGTAATTTTACTGTAAGTCAAATATGCTTACTATTCTTTGGGCTTAATGCCAATTTCTGAGTGTTTTGATTACCAAATCTAGGGCGTTAACAGCAAAAGGGTCTTCTATCCTTTGGCAAAATCTAGCCGATTGAGTGTTGCTGCGCGTGCAACATTTAAAATCCACATAAGACTCAATGCTGGAATTTTTGAAATCCCATTGCATAGACTAACTAACATGCAAAATGTTTGGCAACTAAAATTTGCTAATTAATTAGTATTGATACTTTCAAGACATAACTGGAAATTAATCAAAAAGCTGAATTGGCTTTAGTTTCGCTCTAATTTCACGCTATATTTCTATGTTGGTTTGATTTTTTTTTCACTGACCACACACATAATAGGATAGCACTTCAAAGTAAGTTCAAATGATAGACTTGAGAGATTGAAATGACCAAAAATACTGCTCACACGAAATGCCGTAAGCCGAGTTTTGTCACAGAAAAAACAAATTTTTGGCTTTTGCGCAGGCCCGTATTATCAGTGCTGTTTTTTTAAAGCTAGTTTCTTCTAAAATATTGCTTATTTCCTAATTCATCTTTTATAATTGATCCAATCCATGGATCAATTATAAAAGGTGAATCCAACTACTTCAAGGCATGCTTGAAGTAGTTGGATTCACTTTTTGAAACATTCGATTCCTGTTAGTTCTACAAGACCCTTTTCCTGTTATTTGACTACAAATGCTTAATGAATTCTGTTTTACTTTAAGGGCTGGGACGGAACCCCTCGAGTCTACATAGCTACCCAAGGTGTGGTATTTATTTTACACTTAGTCATTTGTGCTTTACAAAGTTTTCTCTCTTTGTCTTTTGTGTAATTGCCTTACATATTCGGTGCTAACTTGGGTTTGTCATAGTTTAGCTTGTCTGGATATCTTTTTTCACAGGACCAGTTGAAAAATCCGTTCCATCTTTCTGGTTCATGATATGGAGTCAGAACGTCTCTACCATTGTTATGACAACAAATTTGTTTGAAGGAGGAAAGGTGAGAATCAAAGGACGAAGCAATTTTTTTAAATTTCTGTTTCATGTGATATGTTTTTTTTCCCTTATAGTCCTTCAGTATAAATGGTGACTTGCCCCAAGCTCAAAGATACAAGAACAATCGTTCTTTAGTTTGATAAAGGAGAACAATACTCTGTATTTAGCTAGCTAAACTTAAAACAGGTCCAAATGTTTCGCTGCAAAGATAGAAACAGATTACAAGTTTTGTATCAGAATAATTTGATTGATGAGATAACTTTTTAAAAAGCCGAATCCTTAATTCGCTACCGCGGCGCGTATCCGAACGTTAAACCATTTGTAATCCTAGGGTCAGGAATATGCAATTGAGCCCGAACCAGACCACCGCCTTAGAGCAAAAACTTTTTTCGGTTAACTCAGTTAAATGGGTATCAGCTGCTGCGCCACAAACCTGCCATGGATTAGTGTACTTTCTACTGGGAGTCAAGGGTCTCATCCGCTTAGCACTATAAAAGGAGACTGGGAAGGAATGGCCTGACGAGCCACAATGGCTCGAAAAAGATTTGACTTTTAGCTTTTCTATACCAGCCTCATGACTTTGTATCGCTAACATTGTTGTTTACTCTTGCAGAAAAAGTGCGTCAAATACTGGCCAGATGACATCGCAAAACATGGAGATATTCGGGTTTCGTTAATTCACTCAGAGGTGTTTGCTGATTTTACAATCAGAACATTCAGACTAACTAAGGTACAAAAAGTTCAATAAACTTGCTGTATTTTGCTCACCTAATGGGAATTATTTAGTGCTAACCTGAACTATAGGGCTGTATAGTATAGAACACATGAGCAGCAATAACTAACTGTTTCGGGAATCTTGTCATAAACGTTGTACTACTCATCAAGTCAAAATCAAGTTGAGACATTAGTACTTGTAATATTCAAAAGCATCTAATTCCTGAGTGGAATGTCGCAGATTATATGTTAATAAAAGCATTAAAGCTGGTACCTAACGTATTACAAGTGTTTGTCATAGTATCTGTGCAACAAACAGCAAAACCGTGGTAGCTCGTAGTTTCATGAAACTATTTATTAGGGACCAACAGCAACAACTAAGATACAGAGCATGAATTTTTCAACTTCAAGGTACTTTTGTATTTGAAGCATAAGACCTGGCTCAAACTTGTTACCATGAAACTAAGGAAGTTCTTCATCAAAGTGAAAAGTATCTCGTAGTCCTAGGAACTAGCACCTTTAACTATTTAACAGGAGCCCGAGATGCGAACCGTTACTCAGTTCCACTTCACAGTGTGGCCAGACCACGGAGTTCCGAGGCTTCCGGGTAACATCATTAGCCTTAGGCGTCGGGTGAGGTCCAGGACGCCTGACGATACAGGACCAGTAGTGGTGCATTGCAGGTACAACGTCTATTGACTCGATTTTGAAATTGATTTGATTCTATGAAGTTGTTGTTCAGCCTAGTTTACTGTTCTGGTAAAACTAACCGCACGTTGTGTGAAAGAACAATTGAACACGGCTGGGACAACAAGGACAGTGTTGTCAACTGCCAATCTTCAACACCTGAAAAACTTATATTCTTTCAGCCCGTATTTATTTTCTGACGGTCTGCGCTCATCTTGCAAATCCAAAGATATTGGTACTCTTACTCTTCACCTACAGACAGTACGTCAACATACCACTGTAATTGATAAGCCTATATGCTGGAACATTTTACCTTCCAAGAATTCTTAGCTATCAAAAATTGGCAAATTCTACTTAAATCTGAGTTTAAAGCCTCTGGGAACTCAAAACTGTTCTAGAATCTACTGTTATATATATTCCTAGCACAATTGAATATACTGTTTACTCTGACAATGAATTTGAAGTAGAATCGATAAGTTTTGCTACGAACATTGTGTTTGTGTGTTATACCGACTCTCACCAACAATCGGTTTATCTTTCATTTTATATTTCTTAAAACTATCGGATGTTGAAGAATGTCATGTAAAGTTTTCTTTTAACTTGCCTGTAAATATTCTGTTCAAGTGCTGGGGTCGGTCGTACTGGAACGTACATCGTGATTGATGCCATGTTGGAGCAGGCTAAGAAGGAAAAGAAAGTCGACATCTTCAATTACTTGACTGTTGTAAGGAATGACCGCATCCATATGGTTCAGACTGAAGTGAGTTCGTTTGCATCAGTCACAGGCTCGAAAATAATAAAAGTATAAGAAAGCAAGAACATTTGACTTTTTTTGGTTTTTTGCCTGTTTTATTACGTGTAATCATGCATCGTAACCAAGTTTAATGTCAGTATATAACAGATACGTTTCATTGACGCTAAGCAAAAACAATATTTAATCATTTGACCATTTCTATACAAAAAGATATTGTATGTGTTTTAAGATATCAAGAACTGCTTCATTTGGTGGTTATTGCCATAAGACATACCACAGTGTTAAAGATGTTAAGAGGCCGTTTTGTTTAAAGTGTCCAAAAGTACTATTGTTTTGCTGCATAGTATGAAAAACACTTTTAGTTCTTACATAGTTCGTGTGTTACGAAGTATTGGATTGCCCTCTTTTTTAAAACGAGTACTGGAAGTCGTAAATGAAAAAAGTCTTTATAAACAAAGCTTTAAAATAATCAAATTTTTTTTATTGCCGAATCAATTTTTTGTCATTGCTCTAAAACTCAAGACGTGAATAACTTCATTTTCTTGCTATGTTTGAAGAAAGAACACGGTGTTAAAACTAAGTAAACATTTTCGTAGTTTAAATGTAAAGCTGATAGCGGTTCTGGTTATGCAGGACCAATATGTGTTCATTCACAAAGCCGTTCTTGAGGCACTGACCTGCGGCAACACAGAGATTGACATGCGCAAACACAATATTCGACAAGTTTTAAAGAAACTCTCAGCCGTCAATCAAAATCAAGGCAAGACTGGGTATGAAATTGAATTTGACGTAAGTATCTTTAGCATGTATACCGTACCATTTTAAAATTTTTATCTAAAGCAATTTTAATTGTGTTAAAAGAACTTATGTTTTGTACTTTGCTTTAGAAAAACGTAATTCTTATTGCAAATGTAGAGTATAGAAAACCATCATTAATGAACACATGGTTAATTTAACGAAAAAGATTATCAATCCCAAATGGGGATTGAGCCCGTGACTCTTTGATTTCAGTTTATATTACCAATTGAGCTACTTATTGATACTCAGGAGGAGCTAGACCACGTGAATTGAAGATTCTGCGTGGTAGTATGTCCAAATAGTGCCTTTGCTAGTCTAATTAGCCTTCTTAGTTGGTGATTATCTCCAGTTTTCGTAGTGTTACACCCTTTTTTATAAGAAACTTTTTTTCTAAGAACATGAGGCTGAGAATCGCCAGAAAATTAAGAACATGTTAAGAACATGATGAGGCTGAGAAAAGGTGAAGAACATTTACTTATGATGATAACTTGATGCAATGATTCATACAGTGTTATTAAAAAAATTGCTTTTCCATTGGATTCTTGACCATAAAGTTCGCAGATAACAATTTTATATCACATGTTTTTCATTTACCAAATCACAGTTCTTACAGGTATGCACAAATATACAACATACGGTGCACATGTACATTAATATTGTCTAAGAAGCATTAAACATATTTTAAGAACATGTTTAAGAACATATGAGGCTAATAATCCGAAAATACTTAAGAACGTTCAGAAAACCTCGACGTTCTTACAAAAAAAGAGTGTAAGCAGATAAACGTCTTTTACTCTTTTGGACACAATTCTATCACAGGTTAACCTCCAGGGCCCATGCAAATTGTTCAAAGGCCGATTAGCACTAACCCAGGATAAAGGTTTTTAACCTACGTTCTTTCTGCCAACCTTGCTTATTGCTTACCGTGACTGATTTGAGCTGTAATTTTAAAAATGACAAGTTTTTTACCGTTTAAAAAATCTAAACAGTATTTTATAACAACAGTAAACTTTTCCTTAGAAAATAATTCTTGCTGAATTTCGGCTTAAAATTAACCAACCTTTGAACAATTTCAACTCAGCCCAGCGGGAACTCGAGTTGGTGTTCATTTTAACAGCTGATCCGACCGAAACATGTCTGTCTACAATGCCATGTCATTAAGTCGTTCTGTTTCCTTTATCCAGCGACTCGGGTTTGTGTGTCCGGATGCATCCGCGGATGAGTGCAGAGCGGCTTATCGTCCGGAGAACAAGAAGAAGAACCGAAACCAAGCTTTTGTACCACGTGAGTATTGCTAGAATCATCTGTAACACGAAAATAATAAACAACTTACTTAAATTGTATAAATATATTACATATACATGCAATGACACTTGATACTTGATACTTGACACACAATGTCATTGGAGTGGCGCTTACCCCTATCGATCGCAAGTTAATCCCAAGAAAAATTGTTACAGTGTCATGTTCAATGATACAACGCAGTGGTAGGGGGATAACCTTTAATTCCGTTACGAGCCGTGTACACCAACTGCGCATAGTCGGTGAGACATTTTAATGTCGAGTTTTGAAAAAACTGTGCCTTTATCGCACATCTTCAATTTATTACTTCAAGTTAGTGTACATGTGTTTAAAAACTCTTGTTCCTTTTCAGTTGATATTTCGCGAGTGATGCTCAGTCGAACTGTTCATGGTGAACGCAACGATTACATCAACGCATCTTTTGCAGATGTAAGTACCATGGTGATCCGATTACCACAAGCTAAATCCTTTCTCATTAGGCCGGCGCATATCTCCGGTTTTCGTAGTGCTAAGTGGATGCGAGTTTTTGACTTCCCCTGGAAAGGACGCTAATCCATCGCAGATTAGCCCACAGTAGAACTGGTACCCATTTATATAGTCGAGTCGTCTTGAACAACTCAGGTAAATTGTATTGTTCAAGGACATAGCCGGAGATCTAACCGGGACTCGAACTAGCGACACTGGAATTACGAGTCGAACACGCAAAACGCTCGGCCGACTGACCGCCGATTGCCACAAACTATAGTTACAACAAAGTATTTTTGTACCAAATTAACGTATTACCTTGCGTAGCTCAAGCTACATAGCTGTTGGTGGAAAAATGCAGTGCATTTACCTTCTGCGGGTTCGCAATTTGGTCAAGACCCCCCCCCCCCCTTAAATGTAGTTATTATATGTTTTGAGTGTTTGAAGGCATAGATAGTACTTTTGATGAAAGGAATGTTACTGAGGCTAAAAAAGTATCCAAAAGAACTTATTATAATATATCGACCCAGGTAACAGAAGCCACAGAGGTTTTGGATTCCGGATTCCTACCCCATGAATTCTGGATTCCTACCCCATGAATTCTAGATTCCTACCCCATGAATTCTGGATTCCTACCCCATGAATTCCGGATTCCTACCCCATGAATTCTGGATTCCTACCCCATGAATTCTGGATTCCTACCCCATGAATTCTGGATTCCTACCCCATGAATTCTGGATTCCTACC
>JAOBRD020504842.1:0-17209 GCA_027575215.2 Hydrozoanthus sils | reverse complement strand
ATTCCAGTTCAGCATAGCTGGTTTAAATGGAGATCTGTGCAAAATAATATAAACAAATTATAATCTTTAAAATGAAAACAAAAACAAAACAAAAACAAAAGAAAACATTCAAAGGGTTTGTAAGAGTGAAAATTAACTGGGGTGATTAAGATGCTGCATGACCTTTAGTTTAATTTTATTGTGTAGTAAAAATCCACAATGGCTATTTTGTTGTTGTTGAAAGTTGTTGTAACTACAGTAAGTAGCAATTGTGGTAGCATAAGTAATAGAAGAGAGAAGTTTAAGCAATGAAAAATATAAGGCTCCACATGCATGGTCCTCAAGTTGCTTGCCCAAATGTATCCTGAGCAATCTTAAATTGCTTTAAAAATGGCCATTTCCTAAAAGAGGGACTGGATTGTGAACTGATAATATTTATATTTAATACTAAAAATGATAGTAATAGTAGTAGTAGTAGTAGTAGTAGTAGTAGTAGTAGTAATGATGATAATCTCTGGTTGGGCGAAAGACCTCTCAAGTATTAGAGAGAATGCAAAAGGTGGTTTTATCGGTGACACTGAACATTGCAAGAACCTTTAAAGTAGTAGTATGAGGATGTTAACTATAATATTGACTGACAAGCCAATAACAGTTATCGACAGTAGTTTTAGACACTTAAATTATGATATTTATATATATATAACTATATTTTATGTATTTATTTGCTATATTTTTATATATTTATTGTAAACTTTTTAAGTTTCCCTTTGCTCACAGGTTACGCTCTGCGCCCTGTGTTGCTATCTAACAATGTGGATACAGATAGTTTTACTGCCCATAATAATTATAAAATATTAATATTAATAGTAAAAGTAATAACAAAGTAATGATGATAAATATTAAAATAATAATTATTATTATTAAAAATATTGATTACTAATGATGTAATGATAATAATTTATATAATTGTCATTGACAAAAGCTCTTTTTCTTACCCTTTTGGATAAAATTCATTTTCACTTTAAATTTTTGCCCAACATGCTTTTAATGTTGTACATCTCTGCGTTCTAATAAATGTCATTACAAGTTATTTCACACAAATTATTGTCTTTCAATGTTTTTTTTACATCATCTTCAAACCACCCTTCCCCTTCATGTGAACCTCTTACAAGTGTTTATTTTGTAAAAGTCAGCACTACCAATATGTCATATTGTGTATTACTCAGCTTTGATCTTCACAATTCTCTATCAAGTTTTTTAAATCCCCCCAAAAAACAACAGCATTGGATGCCTTTGTTGGCTTGAAAGGTTTTGTTTATAGGAGTGATAACATTTCAGCATAGTCTTGAGGATCTCTCTTTTTTATTATGAATTTCCAGGATCTGTGCTCTGCTCTATGCATCTTTCAGTCATTTTTTTAAAATCTAGTGTGAGCATAGTGTTTCGTTAATTAAAGGTCATAGTTTATCTGTGAGCAACATAATAACTGCTCTAAATATAAAACAAGAAATTACAATCAGGCATTATGGTAAAACAAGCTAAAAATGGTAATTTTATTGTTTGACACTGATTTAAGATATACAGATTTAAAACGTCTGGAGCATAAAAGCTTTGCTCTTCCATAGTTACAAAATATTTTCAAAGTATGTTAAAATGCATCAACTTGCTAAAAGTATGGAAAATGAAGACAATGTTTATTGTTTTATGAAAATCAAAAAATAACAGATAAAGTATAATAATTATATTATTTGGGATTTTAATTAATTTCATCTATTATTATTTTATTGTCATAGAACAATAGACATGATTTCATTGAAACTATTTTGCTCCACAAATTAGTTTAAACACATATTGAAGACTGGAGGCTAAACTAAGATAAGTTTTATTTCAATTGTCAAAGTAATTTTGTTATAATGAATTATTAAATTTTCAACTGTGAATATTGGGTTTAGAACTACCATTCTGATTGGTTCACTCAATCTCAGTAATCAGCTGATATATACTGAATTGACTATATATGGTTTTGGCTGTGGTTCTGAATAACTTTAAGCTGTCATTTTCAAGTATCGATTTGTTTGGAAAACTCAAGGAATCTCGTAAAACAATTATTCCATTTACGCTTGTAGGATATGAAATGATTTATAGTCTACTCGGCACCATGTGCCATTTTGGTCCATTACGAATCATCTGAATGTTCGTTTTTTTTTCATCATATAGGTTCCGAACGTAAGTAAGGGCATAAACCCACGTTATTCGGAAAAACACTTTTTGGCCAATCACCAGATATCATTTGGATGTCGTATAATTTCATTTAGCCGAATATGAACCCTGACTTCTCATGCTCGATCATCATCCGCGTGGTACAGAAATTGTTTATCTCTGCTGACGCTCCGAGTAGAAATTGAGTTTTATCCCACTTTGGTTCAACAATCGCTCAAGCTCAGTTATCAGAATTTATGAAGAACTTTTTGATAAAGAATTGTTCCATTTTGCTTCAAGAATTGAGTTAGTCGTTAGCGATCTTTGCAAGCGTTTGACCTTCTTGACATTCGTAATTTGAACTTGTTTACCACATAAATTTTTGCACTTTTCTAAGTTTAACTTCCCGATTCTTGCAGTTTTTTTCTTACGTTTTGCAGCAAACTTACTGCAATGTAATTTGGTTGTTTCACACAGCTCACAACAGACTTGTCATTCAATCTGCAAACAACTTTCTGCTGTTGTCACACGCTCTTCAAGATTGTCGATTTAATTTATAGCTCTTGTGAAAGACAAGACAAAGCGTGAATATGTCTAAATTTACATTCAATAGAAAGCGGAGAGAACTTAAAATCTGTTTACGCTTGGTGTTTAGCGGTGTTGACAGCAGGCGAGTTGCAATGTGCCACAATTGAATTATTTACGTTTGAAGTTTTCTTACGTTTGTTCTTATTATAAACTATATTTTGGATAATTTAGGCTCTTTGTTCTTACAAAAATGTTCTTACAATAAAAATTAATGCGTATTAACTTTTTCGAGAGAGCCGAAAATTCCCTTCAAATAGCGAATAATGAGGTGTAAACTATACGACTGATGTTCTTTTATAGAATACCGAAAGTCCCAAACAGATAAGGTGCTGCTATATTATGTTCTTAGTATTAAAAGCAGTAGCCACATGCAGTCGTTGACTGCCTATTTTTCTAAAATAGCATCAAATACATTAATTACGTAAAGCAGCAACGGTTCTTTTTACGTAACGATAACGTTATTATTGCTTAATCCTAATAATAATTTCAGTAAAATGTAACAAGTACCTCAAAAATATCTAAACACCAAATCCAACATGAAATGATGCTGCATAGAATGTAATGTAAAAGTCATCTATGAAACAAACTAGTTTAAGCTTTTGAATCGCTGTACAATACTTTAAATGTTTGTGTTACTATTATGGAACTTATGGTCTGTTAGAATTTTTTTTGAAAAAGAAGAAAAACGTTGTTTATTTCGTTAAAAGAACTCATTTGGTTGCTGAGATCTTAAGATCCTAAGATATTTCATGCAAATTACCAAAGTTTTGACGTCAAAGTCGGGAATCTAAAGGGGAAGTTACAAAACAATCATTTTTTTGAAATACCAGTTCAACGATCCTGAAACTTTGTACTGTAACACTATCACAAACATGTATTATAGAGATAGCGATGATATATATACACTTAAATAAATTAAGCCTTTGATTCTCCACTGGAACCTTGATCACAATGTCAATGGCTGCAGTTGTTCTGTTGTGGTTTTTGTAGCATTGATACATCTGACTGCAAAAGGTTTTCCTGGGTGTGAAGAAAAAGGACCCTGCCCTGTTCTCAGTTTAGGTCTGGCTTGTTGACTCTGTTGTAAATTGCCTCGTGCACTCCCCACCTATGCCAGTGTTGATCACTGTCCAGAACTCTGATGGAAACCATCGAGATCTTGTGGTCATGACAGTCTTTGTGGATATGAATGGCAATTTTAGGAGCCGGGTTGTTGTGATCCGCTCACTAAGGGATTGTTCTATTTCATCGACATAGGTGGGGTCACAGTCTGAGTCAATCCTGGTGGAACCAGAACAACTGATATGGCAGTTGGAACCAGTGATGTTTCCCTCTCAGTTGGATCTTTGAGGAAGCATACAAGTTGTCACAACTAGTTGACTGGTTTAAAGAAAGCATCTACACAATAGTTTCTGAAAGTTCATCATAGTTCTTCAGATACGTCTTTTACTTATGGGAGTGCAACAGGAGCTTTTTGTGACCATTGTCAACTGGGTCCTGTCGAGGTGTAATGGCTTTAGTTTGTGGCTGTACATAAGTCCCAGTCAGAGTCCCAACGGGTCATTAGAACGGAGTCATGAGCCAATTCGTTTTTCTTATCGTTTGCACCCTAAACTACTGATTCAGCTCCATGATGAAGAGAACTGGCCACACCCAGCTTGTGTTGAATAGGGTAGTTTGACTGCCAATTCAAATACTGATTTGTATGAGTGGATTTCCCGTAAGTTTATTTTAAGGGACCCGTCTTCTCTCCTGATAGTATTGGTGTCTAAGGATGCCAAGGAGTTGTCAATCTCACTCTCCAATGTAAACTGAATTTCAGAGTCAATGGAGTAAAGTAAATTCCAGTGCATGTTCTCTGTCTGTGATCAAGTTTCCAGTTGCGAGCCAAAAGCTTATTTTGTTTATTAAGTTTTGTGATGCAATTCAAAAGCTCAAACTAATGCGATTCGTATATAATCAATTAACTAGTACAATTGAACCTTTATACCAGTTTTATATAAAAGGCACTAATTTGAAGTAATCATGCAGTAAATTATGCTTGGTAAGTTAGATTGATAAAGTTTTGGTAAGTAACGTTCAATGATTAAAGAAAATGTGAGTTGTTTATAATTTGTACAGTATGTATTATTGATTTGCAGGTTCCTTCTCTGCGATCCATTGCACTCAACAGCATTTTAAAAGTAGATGAGAGAAATGGGTTCAGTGCTTTGCAAGCAGTGACAATTGAAGGCGATACCACTCGAGTCATGAAGGTCCTGCCATTTTGCCTTGATCCTCAAATCGTGCTCGACGATTACCGAGTTGGACCTAGTGCAAAACGATATGCTCGTTTAACAGTTGCTGAGCTTGCAAAGAACACTAATAACAACAATGACATAAGTATAAGAATTGAGAAGCTAATGGAAGCAAAAGCAGCCATGAGTCATCTGCAGATCACAGTATGCAGGAACTATGTAGACAAGGTGATCCAGTTGGTGTGTGAAGACAATCAGGATGTAAATGATCCAGGAAGTATCGGTGTTCCTCCTCTTGCACTGGCTGCTGCTTTGGGGAACAGGGAGATGATACAAACATTACTTGATTTAGGTGCAATTGTTGATTTACCGACGCAGCTTGCTTCGGTTTTGGCGGGTAAAGAGGCTACACCATTGATATGTGCCTGCTACCACAGCAATTACAATTCTGCTAAGGTTTTGTTACAGAGGGGTGCAAAAATTGATGTTGAAGATCATTGTGGATTTTCTGCAATGTACTATGCTGTTGCTAACAACAACGAAAAGATTACTATGATGCTTCTCAAAAAGGGTGCATGTCTTTCCTCTCTGATGTATTCTCTTGAACAGGGTTCCCAGGAGCACGAGAGAAAGAGGATGCTGATGAATATGAACCGCATGAAAATTAAAGATAAATGTGGAAATAGGATTATCACAGCTGCACTATTGATTTCTTTAAGAAATCAGTGGAACTTAATGGCGCAGTATCTTCTAAACAGTGGTGCAGAGATAAAAGCAAGGGACGCAGAAGGGAACACACCCTTTGTCCTTGCTGCAGCAAAGGGCACCACGGACGTTATGAGATCAATCCTTGAAAGAGATTCTAGTGTTATTGATGACAAGAACAAGGAAGGAGAATCTGCCCTTACTGTTGCTCTTAAGTCTTGCAGTTTTTCGACTGCAGTGTTCCTCGTTGACAGTGGTGCAAATCTAAAATCATTTAATGCAAATGGGGACACTCCCTTGATCCTTGCAGCGGCAAAGGGTGCCACAAATGTTGTGAGCTCAATCCTCCAAAGGGACTCAAACAGTCTTAATGGCAAGAACAAGAAAGGCGAAACTGCCTTTATAGTTGCTCTCAAATCATTCAAAGCGTCTACTGCAAAGTTACTCCTAGACCAAGGGGCAATTCTTGATTCTTTTGATGTAGCAAACATGGCAATAGACCTTGCCGCAGAAAGGGGTTACACTGATGTTTTGCGGTTGATTTTAAAAAGCTGTGACAAGGCAATCACCGACATTGTGCTATTGAAATTATTACAATCGCATCACCCATTTGCATTGAAAACTCTCCTGGACGCTGGTGTCAGTGCAAATACAACGGATAAAGATGGAAACAATCTATTGGCCCTTGCTGCAGAAAAAGGGATTGCTGAATACGTAAACTTGCTCCTAAGCCACAGCCCAAGTCTTCTTAATACTCCAAACAACATCGGTGAAACTCCTCTGTTGAAGTCGCTACAATCAAAACAAAAATCCGTCTCAAAGTATCTTACAGATCATGGTGCAAGTGTAAGCGCAACTGACACAGATAAGAACACTCCATTGATCTTAGCTGCAGAGAATGGATACAGCGAAATGGTGAAGTTGATCCTTCAAAGAGACGTTAGTTTAACCAACAGTGTAAACAGGTATGGTGAATCTGCTTTTTTGAAAGCGCTGAAAGCTAAAGACATCGAAGCTAGTGTGTTTCTTTTTCGTCAAGGTTCATGCGTTAACGTAACTGACATGTTTGGAAACACTCCTTTGATTGTCGCTGCTCAGAATGGATACAGCGATATGGTGAAGTTGATCCTTCAAAGCGATGCAAGTTTAATCAACTTTGTAAACAAGAATGGCGAGTCTGCTTTCTTGAAAGCGCTGAAAGCTAAAGATATTGAAGCTAGTCTGTTTCTATTTCATCAAGATGCAAGTGTAAATGTAACTGACGCGATTGGAAACACTCCGTTGATCGTAGCCGCCGAGAATGGGTACGTCGACATAGTGAGGTTGATCCTGCAAAGGGACATGACTTTAATCAACAATGTAAACGAGTATGGTGAATCTGCTTTCTTGAAAGCACTGAAGACTCGAAGCATTGAAACTGTTCAGTTTCTGTTTGAGCATGGTGCAAGTGTAAATACAATTGACAGCGATAAGAATTTTCCCCTGATCGTAGCTGCTGGGAATAGGTACAGATTAATGGTAAGGTTGATCTTTCAAAGAGATGCGACTTTTATCAACTGTTTAAACAAGAATGGTGAATCTGCTTTCTTGAAAGCACTGAAGGTTCAAAACATTGAGGCTGCACAGTTTCTGTTTGATCAAGGTGCAAGTGTAAACGCTACTGACACATTCGGGAACACTCCTTTGATCGTAGCTGTTGAGAATGGATACAACGATATGGTGAGGTTGATTCTTCAAAGAGACTTGAGTTTAATCAACAGTGTAAACAAGAATGGTGAATCTGCTTTCTTGAAAGCGCTGAGGGCTCGAAGCATTGAGGTTGCTCAGTTGCTGTTTGATCACGGTGCAAGTGTAAACGTAACTGACACAACTGGAAACACTCCCTTGATCGTAGCTGTTGAGAATGGATACAGGGATATGATAAAATTGATCTTTCAAAGAGATCCGAGTTTAATCAACAGTGTAAACAAGTATGGCGAATCTGCTTTCTTAAAAGCACTGAAGGCTAAAGACATCGAAGCTGTTCTGTTTCTGTTTGATCAAGGCGCAAGTGTAAGTGCAACTGACATAGATAAAAACACTCCCTTAATTGTAGCTGCTGAGAATGGATACAGCGAGATGGTGAAGTTGATCCTTCAGAGAGATCCGAGTTTAATCAACAATGTAAACAAGCATGGTGATTCTGCTTTCTTGAAAGCACTGAAAGCAAGAGACATCGAAGCTGCACAGTTGCTGTTTGATGAAGGTGCAAGTGTAAAGACAATTGACAGAGGTAACTACACTCCCTTGATTGTAGCTTCTGAGAATGGATACAGCGAAATGGTGAAGTTGGTCCTTCAAAGAGATCCGAGTTTAATCAATGATGTAAATAAATATGGCGAATCTGCTTTCTTTGTAGCGCTGAAAGCTGGGGAGATTAAGATTGCTCAGTTTCTGTTTGATCAAGGTGCATGCGTGAGCACATTTGACAGAGATAACAGAACTCCTTTGATCGTAGCTGCTAAGAAGGGATACACCGACATGGTGAAGTTGATCCATGAAAGAGTTGCGAGTTAGAATGAACCGGTGGTGGATGTGCTTTCTTGAAAGCTCTAAATGCTAAACACATTTAAACTGCTCAATTTCTATTTGACCAAGATGCCTGTGTAAAGGGGTAAGACTCCTTTGATCGAAGCTGCTGGGAATGGATACAGTGATATGGCCAGGTTGATCCTTCAAAGAGATGCGGTTTGATTAACAGTGTGAACAATTATCGTGGATCTGCTCTCTTGAAAGCGCTGAAAGCTAAAGAGATCAAAGGTAGTCTGTTTCTGTTTTATCAAGGTGCAAGCGTTAACGTAACTAACATATTTGGAAACACTCCTTTGATCATCGCTGCTCAGAATGGATACAGTGATATGGTGAGGTTGATCCTTCCAAGAGAAGTGAGTTTAATCAACTTTGTAAACAAGAATGGTGAGTCTACTTTCTTGAAAGCGCTGAAAGCGAAAGACATTGAAGCTGCTGGGAAAGGATACAGTGATATGGCGAGGTTGATACTTCGAAGAGATGTGAGCTAATTCAACAGTGTGAACAAGTTCAATGGATCTGCTTTTCTGTATGCTCAGCAAGCTAAGGGGATCGAGGAAGCTCATGTCTGTTTGACCATAGTTAACATACGTTGTGGTTAGGAAACTGTTGTTGCGTGTCTTCGTCTTATTTTTTTTTCTTGTTTTGACCTTGCACAAATACAAAAGGTTTCCAAATGCAATTCAACAAGTAGCAAGTCCCTAACACCTGAGCAAAGTGCACGGTAATGACTGTTCGGTTTTTTACAGAAAAACGCCTTTATACGTTCTTTGTTTTTCCCTGCTGAGGCTTTCCAGCTTTCCTAACCAATCCGTATGTTAACGATTCGTTTACATAAGGTATAAGTGTAAACGAACTGACACGATTGAAAACACGTCTTTGATCGTAGTTGTTAAGAATGGATGCATCAAGATGGTGAAGACGATCCTTGAAACAGATCATGGTTTAACCAACAATGTAATCAAGAAAGGTGAACCCGCTTTCATGAAAGCGTTGAAGGCTCAGAGGATTAGGTTGCCTAGTTTCTGTTTGATCAAGGTGCAAGTGTAAATACAATTGACAGCGATAAGAACTTTCCCGTGATCGTTGCTGCTGGAAATAGATACAGCGTAAAGATGACTGACACGATTGGAAACTGAGTTCTTTGATCGCAACCGATGAAAATAAATTCAGCGAGATGGTGACTGAAGTTGATCGTTCATTTGAAAAGGTGTAATATTAGCTATTATTGTAAACAAGTATGGTGAATTGTTCCTTTTGAAAGCCTTAAAAGCTAAAGAGATTGAGGCTGCTTAGTGTCAGTTTAATCAAGGTGCAAGTGTACGTAGAACTGTTAAAGACAAGAACACTCCCTTGATTTAGCTGCTTAGAATGGGCTCAGCGACATTGTGAAGTTGTTCCTTCAGACAGGTGTGAACTTGTAAGCAGTGTAAACATTTATGGTGAATCTGCTTTCTTAAAACCGCCAAAAGCTAAAGACTCAGAAGCTGCTCAATTTCTTTTAGGTCACGATGCAACCGCCAGTGACTCCTTTTATTGTCGCCGCTGAGAATGCAAGTTTATGAAGTTGACTGAGATTACAATCAACAGTGCAAGCAAGAATGATGAATCTGCTTTGTTAAAATTGCTGAGAGCCAAAGACACCGAGACTGATCAGTTAAAGCCCGGGACATACCAGGCGATTTTATACGCCGATCGCAGCGAATTTGATGGCCGGCGAAACGTGGCGTATTTTATGGCTCGTACCTGACATGCCAGATATGGGCGATTTTATATATGCCAGTCGCTGCGATCAACGAAATTTGCTATCGCAGTAGGTGACACACTAAACGAATTTGAGCGAATTTCGCCAATCGCAGCGATCGACGTATAAAATCGCCTAGTGTGTCCCTGGCTAAAAGTTTCCGTTTGATCAAGGATCAAGTGTAACCTTTCCTGACAGTTATAAGAATAATCCTTTGTGGTTGCCTCTGGTAATAGATACACCGAAGTAGTGAAATGTATTCTGAGACTAGTTGAGTATGATAGAACTGTCTAGCGCAAACACTGTCAATGGCCTGTCAATTTTTTTCTGTGGTTTACCAGTACAGCGCTATGTATTTTTTCATGGCTGTCAGCTTTTACTCTAGATTTGCCGGTATGTAATTTCTTGTTTACCACGATGAAGTTTTGTATTTTTTGCCAAGAAAATTGTTTTTTAAATACCTTACACACATCCTGTGGTATCAGGGATTTAATATTGAAGTCATTAGCTTGCACGCACGAGCTCAAGAATCTCTCGAAGACAACAATTTTTAAAATCAGTTTCTGTAAATTTGAATCTTCTTATTAAATAAACGTTGCGACTGAAACCCTAAGGCTTCATCAGTGATGGTCACGTGGCAGTGATCTGTCACGTGACAAACATCGAGGGAGGGGACGATCCCAAGTGTGCGACAGCGAGAACCGGAGCCTCACCTTTCAGAAGGTTGCAGTCAAAACGTTTCTTAAGTAATAAGATTCAAAATTCCAAAAACTGATTTTAAAAATTTTTAACTACAATCCAAGCTGGATGAATGACAACATTCACTTTCAATGCCTCGAAGAGCTTAACTATGATTTTCTCTTTCGACTCTTCAAACGCCGTTGCCGTTTTGTGAGCTAAAGTTTTTGTTGATTTTCAGAGTTCTACCCAGAGCACAGACCCAGAGGCTCTGCCATAGAAATGTCTTCGTAACTTTTGCTTTGACAGTTCTTCCCTTGTTATAGAATTTATTCCCGCTGATAATGGAGACATTGTAGAATTTAACCCGCAGGAGGCTATTATCAGATCGCTTATGGCATCGACAAAAAAAAACATTTCAATTTGTTTCTTGGGAAAATTTCAATAAATTCGCGTTGTTTTGTGTCTAATTCACTGTTTTGAAGAAAAGGGCATAGCGACGCAACGTCGCTGTACCGCTCTGTAGGCAGAACTCTGACATTCTCAATGCCTAAGCTGAAAAGCGTGGTTATTTATGCCGAAAACATGTAGTTATACAGTACTTAGGCGAAGCTTGCCTGTACTGTGTTTTCTACTAAGGTTATAGTTTTCAAAATAAGTTGCAAGAGAATTGTACCTAACTTTGAATTGTAACAACTGCAAAATATAAATGCTTGCTTTAGAACAAAGTTTTTCTTATTGACTGATCGACAAGTAAAACTGGTTAGTTCGGAAGAGCACGCTCTTGTAAAGTGCCTTTGACGCGCAAAAGTTTTGTCTATAGGAGAAAGGAAATTACTTGTAGTAATTTAAACCAAGAGACTTTTAACATCCCCTCACCCCGCCTTTTCCCAATATACACACGCACGCACGCCCATATCGGCACTCACACACGAACATACACCTATTGACGCTCGCTTAATCCATGCAAAGATACGTGAATATATATCATTTCTAACTCAATACTGTACAACATGCACAATTCAAAATTTTTTTACAGCAATGATCTGTAATTGGTTATTAGAACTTCCGATTGTAACAATTCGACAACTTTTCTGACTATCAGAAAACCATTTCACTTTACTGTGACACAAAATCATAGAAAAAGATTGTAAAACAAACAAAATAGCTTTCAACTTCCTATAAGTGGAGCTCTGTGCCACATCAAACTGGTCCCAATGACCCACGCACTCGCGCGTGCCGATAAGGGCGGAAAAGCCCCCAAAGCCTGTGTCTCTGGCGTCGCTATAAACAATAGCACGTGCAGAAAACTTTCGCTGAATCGCGTAATCATTGAAAGCATCAGTGTGAAAAAGCCAAAGTCTAAATTCTTGTAGCAAAGGCTCGCTCAAAACGATTACATCATGCCAAGACTCTCTACACGCTATAGCGTAATACATTTGTCTTGTGAACAATCCCGCGATTGGACCCAAAGCTAAGGTCTTAGAAATTAAAAAACCGGCATTTCTAGCAATGCTTTTCAAAGGCACACTTCACCTGAGTATCAGGCCCTCGGGGGGAAAGGGGGAGGGTTAGGGTTTATCGGGGAAATTTGTGCCTATCAAGGGGAAATTTGTGTTTATCAGGTGAAAAATTCTAACAGAGTGAAGTTTGTGTTGATCAGGGTGAAATTTGTGTTTATCAGGGGGAAATAATTTCATCAGAGTGAAGTTTGTGTTTATCAGAGGGAAATAATTTCATGAGGGTGAAATTTGTGTTTATCAGGGGGAAATAATTTCATGAGGGTGAAGTTTGTGTTTATCAGGGGGAAAGACTTAATCAGGGTAAAGTTTTTGTCTATTAAACGGGGGAAAATATTTCATCAGGGTGAAGTTTGTGTCAGTCAGATTGAAAAATTTTCATCAGGATGAAACTTGTTTTTATCAGGGGAGTAGTTTGTTATATCAAGGTCAACGATGTGCTGTCGGAGTGAAATTTGCGAATCAAGGCAACATGAACTTTGATCACGGTACAAAAGCGATCTCGAAATACAAAACGAGAGAAAGTTAGCAAAATAGTTAAACTCTAACAGGAAAACTAATGGATATAACCTTGTTTATGAAGCAGAAAAACGTGTAAATCGTATTAAAGACAGAAAAAAAGTTTTGAAACAAACGGCGCGCCATATACGTTTGCTTTGCTATTCACACTCGTACTTAAAGTATGTAACAACTTGTCAATCAAATTACTATTCCGAATTATCAAGATTTTAACTGAACTTATTATAAAATACAATGTCGCGGGGTTTCGTCGCTCTTTGTTGTTGTTGTTGCTTATACTTTACATGAGCTCTCAGAAAATGTGACTCCACTTCCAAGTTCGAATATTCACTGCTATGGCAGAGATCAAGTTCGAATATTCACTGCTATGGCAGAGATCTTTAATTTCATGCTAAATTAATGGCTTATAATCTTTATTGATTATTCAATCCAAAACTAGGTATGTCATTACTAAAATCATGGAGAAAACCAGCAGTTTAAGAACTTACATAAGTTCGTGATCGAGGTAGTTGTCTTCTTCAAAACTGTATCTGTTCAAACTTTGTCTGATCGTGGCCATTTTGCCGCAAACATCAGCTAGTGAAGATGAATTTGAAGTCAACAGTGCTCCAAAATTTCAGTTACCTACATGCCAAAACTTGTATGACCAGCATGAAAAACTGTTCTACCGTGTAGTGGTTATCCAATTTCAAAAATAATCAAAAGCTGACAGGCTTTTAATGCTTATCTGATCTGGAGGTGTGAAAGTGGGATCGTAAGGCTGGTTCGATCAGTCTTTAAAGTAGGATGTGGCTCTTTTGATGATACCTACTTTAAAGTAACATACTTTAGGCCTACTTTGACAACATTCACACACAAAGTAGGGTCAAAGTATAATGTGGGCCAACTTTGGAGCTACTTACAATGCTAGTTTGAAATGGCCTATTGTTGATGAAATTGACCTTGTCCTTTTCTACATGTATTTCACTCATAACTTAGTAGTAGCTGTCTTGAATAAAGTTTGTCACTTTGTACGAACCTGTAGACTCAAAAATTCATTGATTCAGAAATTCAGCAGCCAGTTTGTCTTGAAATTAAAAAGATTTGAACTAAGCTAAAGTTATAAGCTTTTAAAAGGTCTATATATATCATGAAAAATCATTGAGACTGGCTAAGAATACACTTACTCGAGTTTCTGGTCTTTCACTCATTGTCAGAGATTTGTTGCATTTAAAAAGTTATATATAAAAATTACTTTGTTTTCAAAGTTAATGATGTTCGAGCTAATTATGAAGTATCATTGCTAAATTCAAATTTAATTACAAATTTTGTTTTTAGAAGAACTACATGAAAGTTGATAACCATGAAACAATGGGTAATGAACTCATGAAGTGGTACAAAGCCTCATTAGTTAGGTAAGCTTGATATCGTTTCCATGCACTGTATTATTTTATGTGTCACATGTGCACTAGAAGATGTAAAACCGAAAGGGATCGTTAAATTAAAAAATATAGTATTAAAATCTACTAGTGGCTAAAACAGCGGCATTTATACTCTTTTGGGTTTTTGGGATCCATGTGTTTTTCTTGAAAGCAGTTTTTCATAATAAAACTTAGGAGGATATTACATGGCTGCATGGAGATACAATTAGATTTTATATTCGAGTGAGCAAAGCAAACTTTCAGCATGAAACATGTAATATTCTGTTTATTTTTTTTAGATATTGATAAAATTCCTACTTAAAATGCAACTTTTTTTAAAAGAACCAACTGCATGCCTGAGCAGGAATTTGAAGCTGTCTTGTATTTAGTTAATCGTGTTAACAACCATGGCAGCACTAATATCCTTACCTGTAAAAGATTAAAATAGTGTTTTCACTGCATGTGATGAAGATATGATTTTTTTATGAAAAAGGAAAATCAGTATCTATAAATAATATTGTTATCATCGCAAATGCATGCCCAAAGCTGTCATCTTGTTTTGTTTCAGTTATGAAAACTATGCTTGTGGAGTCTATAAAACTCCTGTATGGTGTTGTTTCAACTAGCAACTTAAATCCAGCTGAAAATTATGTTTTTTTTAATATAACCTTCTGGTCCTGGGCCTGAAAAGTTTCACAAAAAAGTTGTTGGTCCAAGTTTTGTTCTCTTTTACACTGATAATAGTTGACTGCATTGATAATGAACATTAACTGAAACACCGTTGTTATTATTATTACTAGTTGTAAGTGCCTGCATAGGTTAGCTGATATTTAAGCTTTAGAAGATATTTTACATGTTTCCATACTCTGTGGAAACACACAGGATTGTTGGTAGAACACAAGAAAAGGCTTGAATCATGAGCTGAAAGTGAGTGATTCAAAATACATATTTTGGGTGTTCTCCCAACAATCCCAAGTGTTTCCAACAGAGTATGAAAACACAGAATATATTTTCTATGCTTTTATGAAATAATAATAACTGATGATGTTATTCATGATTTTTATCCAGATTTAGAAAATGGTCCTCAGCCAATCAGAATGCGTGTTTTACTGAATGATTTACTTTATAAGCATTATCAGTTGTCGTTGGCCATGTTTGTGTCAAGTCTACTTTACAGCTTTAAATTGTGTACAGTCTTCACTACAACAAGCTTAATGTTTTTAGTTAGTTATCAACATCTAACTTTTTATAAAACACATACAAAATAAGACATTTGGTGCTGAGAAAACAGGGTTTGGTTAAATTAAACAGAGTGAACTACTGAAGTTAGAAGAATCTACCAAAAGAAATGGCACTAAGAGAGTTAATATGGTTTTGTTAATTTCTAAATCTCTAATTAAAATGTAATTGAATGTATAACAGTACCCAGCAAGTTAAAGTAAAGAAAAGCAAAGAGAAGGCCGAAAATATGAAACCTCCAGCCAAGCGAAGGAGGAAAATGAAAAGCTCGTCAGATTCAGGTACTAATGATCATTGATAGAGACCTTAAGCTTGAGACACCCGTGTGGTCATTAAGGCCAACCAGAAATCAAATATCAGTAGTTGTCACGTACTCAAACACATCATGCGGTTGTGGTGATAATCACAGAGGTAATAAGCATTGATGGCCTCTGTGATGATCACCACATGACATGTGCAAGTCTGTGTCAGCTACTGATATTTGATTTTTGGTCGGCCTCCGTGGGCTTAAGGTCTCTAATATTTATCTCAGGTATGTGTGATATGATTGGTTTAAAACTAATAGATGTGAGAAATATTAATGACCTAGTAGATAATGACAAGAACAAAATGGCAGATAGAAGTAGTCACTTTGCCTCTGTTTCAGATCACGATATTGAAAAAATTGCAGAAAATGCCATTCCTCAAAACACATTGGCATTTAAAAAATACAGTACTGTACTTTTCTGTGTTTACCATGTAGGATTAGTTTTAGGTGAAATGTTTTGTACCTCCTCAAATCAGATTATTTTGTTTTCTTTTAGTATAGATGGAATGCAACAAATCAGCTGAATAGGTAAAGATTATGGTGCAAAATGTTCTTCATTAAATATTTACCAATTGCAAAAAAAGATTTGGTTTCTGGTTACTTTGCATATTCAGAGTGAACATTTTGAAAAAGAAGAAACTATTTGAATTGAATTTAAGAATTACTTTTTCTAGTTTTCTAATCTGCTAAACACTACAGAAGCTACAAAAAAGGGCTGACCTAACAATGCAAAAAAGATTTTGTTATTTAGTGTAATGTATCAACATTTTTTCACTGCTTGCTACAGATAAGGAAAGTTCAGAATCAGAGGATACATCTAGCAGCTCAGAAGAAAATGAAGTAAAAGAAGAAAAACCTAAAGTTGCTATGAATGGAATAAAACAACATAAGGTAAAACAGAGTTTTTTTGTTTCTAAGTTGTTTGTTTGTTTAGACCACTCTTGAAAATATTAATAGTGTTAATTTGCAGGATGTAAAAAAAATTATTTAAAAGTCACTGCAGACAGTGAGATTGAACTGATATTTTGTGGTGGAAGTTAATCCTTTTAGGCCAAGCCAGTTTATCAACATCAAATTACTTCTCCTTTCATAACACATGCAAATTGAGTCCATTTGTAATTAGAAAAAGAAAGAGTTTTAATCAAACAAGAAAAGGAAATACATAGTTCTTCCAAACTAGTTACATGGTTTGAACAAGCTTTCATGTGTATAAGACATGGTATAACAAATATTTTTTTTCAAATATTTATAACTCGTGAAAACTGGAAAGTTTTTAGGCTTTAACAATCTTATATATATCATAACAGACATGTTGTTTCAGGCTGAAATGGGATAAATGTGCATTAATTTATTTTCTTATACTTATACATGTATAATTTTTATAGGTAAAAAAGGTGAATAAAAGATGATGATGATGATAATACTTATTAACACAGACTTTTTAAAAGCATTTAGAATGAAAAGTAATGCGATTAAAACTCGACGTTTCGAAGTCATCCGGACTTCATTATCAAGAAACTAAGATC
>JAOBRD020504734.1:0-17209 GCA_027575215.2 Hydrozoanthus sils | reverse complement strand
CCTTGTTTGCGGCATTAACGTCAGCACCACGTTGTATCAGTTCAACTACAGTTTCTTTAGTGTTGAGTGCAGATGCCCAGAGCAGAGGAGTATCACCGTCCTTGTTTACTGCATCAACATCAGCACCACGTTGTATCAGTTCAAATGCAGTTTCTTTACTGTTGTGTTTAGCTGCCCAGAACAGAGGAGTCTCGCCGTACTTGTTTACAACATTAACATCAGCACCACGTTCTACCAGATCAACAGCAGTTTCTTTGCTGTTGTCTTTAGCTGCCAAATGGAGAAGTGTGTTGCACTCCTCATCTATCGTATCGCTTTTAGCGGGAAGCAACTTTGCACCCAACAGGTTTTCACTTTCACGACGAGTATCGCTGAGAAAAGAAAAATTTGTTAATTTAATTAGAATTAGTTTCGATCTAGCCTTGATGTCTAACACTGAACTTTTGAGCTTCTTAGGACATGCGACTCTGAGTTGTCAAATCCTTATAGTGAATTGTTTTTAAACTGCAGTAGATACTGTAGATTATATGTGGGCTACACTAGTCTATCTGGACTTGAGTAAAACATTCACAATTTGTAATTGTTTCAAAACAACTTTACAAGGATGTCAACATTCTACTGTCGTGAATTGTAATACGCGTCGTAAGTTGTAATAACTTTTGTCACGAATTGTAATACCTGTCGTGAATTGTAATAAAATTGTCGTAATTTGTAATAAATTTAGCGTTCGTGAAATGTAATAAGTCTTCGTGGTAAATTGTAAAAATCGAGCCATCGTGAATTGTAATAATTGTCGTCGTGAATTGTTATAACTTGGCCTTGCGGACTTATTTTATTAAATCCTTATGTTATAGACAATCTGTGCGAAAAATACGTGTCTCAAACATTGTCAGTTTGACTGTCATAAACAGGATAACGATTTATAGCCTGGGTAGAGCATGCATACCGAAAGTATCTCGGGGAGAGGGGGTTGGCCAACAGGAAATACACCTGGCCGCATCACTTTTGGAGTGTCTATCACAATCTGGTTCACGTATCTACTCAGTTCTAGCAGTGTTAAAAGTTTAAAAGCAAGGCTTCCCCGTGTGTACTACCCTAGTGGTAATCCAGTGTAATTATAATGTACGCAAGCTTATAAGACAGTTTTGGTCATACAGACATGGCTTGGTTTTGACAAATATAAAAAGAAATTACAAAATAGAGCAACGCGCGACTTTAGTTGGCTTTAGCGGGGCTGGGATGGTTTGCCATTGTTTTTAAATATTATTTGCCATTTTGGCAAAATCCAAAATACTAGGCCATAACCTGTGCCGATTCGGACTTGACTTTTTTCGAAACTTTTTGGATTCCTCCTTTTTTCCCTAGTTAATGTAAAACAAAGAACGAATCACGGTTTAGTTCGGGACTAAAAGTCACTTTTGAAAGAGATTAAAAAGAAAGGCTTGCTGTTGCACACCCGTAACTCAGTTGTGCCGATAAAAAAATGCATAAATATCCTTAAATGATGCTAGAGTTACATTTTATATCATTTACAAAAAAATAAGGAATCGAAAGCTAGATGAATTATATATAACTAAATAAAAATGAAAAAAAAGGTTTAGAGTGTTATTACAATTCACGAAAAATGACTGTTACAATTTATGACAGCTCAAATTCACGACGGTGTGTTATTGCAATTCACGATAGGTACGTTATTACAGTTTACAACAACTTTATTACAATTTACGACAGGTGTTACAATTCACGACGCGTATTACATTTCACGACGGTATTACAATTCACGACAGTGCAAACATATAAAAGAAATGTTTCTCAGAAAATTCAATATTTAAAAGGTTTGTATCGAACGGCGAACATGTACCGTTGTAACACAAGTGAACATGATCTATTACTCTGAACTATTTGCTTTGTATTCGCCACATGAAAAGTTTAATGTTATTTCACAGGAAACTCTGTAACTCTTACAAAATTTTACAAAGCACCACTAATTCTTCCAACTTTTCCTATTTGGCAGTGTATCGGCATTAATGACCTAGTGTCAAGTATTTTTGAGTTGCCGTGGTAGCAGGATTTTGATTAACAGTTTTTTTTCACTTTTTCATGTTCAAGTTTACCCCAGGTCTAAGTTTTCCCCCTAAAGTTACGTAAATCACATTTCGTAATCATGATCAATTTGTTTATATGACGAAAGCATCTATATATACAGGAGGATTCAAAAGCCTCCCCCCCCCCACGTCACTGGAACTCCAAAAAAGTCCTGTCTGAATAGGGATAACAATGTTGTTAATCTAGGCCTTGTGCTTTTCTTTTATGATTTTTGAGTCTTGGACTCAATTATTAAATTCTTGTAATATTTGGAGTTGTCATAATTTTAGTGGAGGGGTTCTTGACTGACTGAATTATTAAATTCTTGTAATATTTGGAGTTGTCATAATTTTAGTGGAGGGGTTCTTGACTGACCGAATTATTAAATTCTCGTAATATCTGGAGTTTTCATAATTTTAGTGAAGGGGTTCTTGACTGACTGAATTATTAAATTCTCCTAATATTTGGAGTTTTCGTAATTTTAGTGGAGGGGTTCTTGACTGACTGAATTATTAAATTCTCGTAATATTTGGTGTTTTGTAATTTTAGTGGAGGGGTTCTTGACTGACTGAATTACTAAATTCTCGTAATATTTGGAGTTTTCGTAAATTTAGTGGAGGGGCTCTTGACTGACTGAATTATTAAATTCTCGTAATATTTGGAGTTTTCGTAATTTTAGTGGAGGGGTTCTTGACTGACCGAATTATTAAATTCTCGTAATATCTGGAGTTTTCATAATTTTAGTGGAGGGGTTCTTGACTGACTGAATTATTAAATTCTCCTAATATTTGGAGTTTTCGTAATTTTAGTGGAGGGGTTCTTGACTGACTGAATTATTAAATTCTCATAATATTTGGTGTTTTCGTAATTTTAGTGGAGGGGTTCTTGACTGACTAATTATTAAATTCTCATAAAATTTGGAGTTTTCATAATTTTAGTGGAGGGGTTCTTGACTGACTGAATTATTAAATTCTAATAATATTTGGAGTTTTCGTAATTTTAGTGGAGGGGTTCTTTGCTGTTTGAATTTTTAATTTCTTGTAAAATTTGTTAAAACTTGTTTTTTTAGTAATTTTCGTTTATGTAGTCATTTCTGACCATATCTCGCTACAGCTGGTTGGACTTAGGAGTCAACTTTTCGGAAATTTTACAACAAGCCAGTTGTTGTTACAAATCAGATGAGTTTGCCAGTTCTCACATATGTTTAGGCAAATGAACAATATTGTACCGTTAAATAGTGTACAATTAAAGTCAGAGTGTGAAGTTGTTGGGTACGTCCTCATTTTTCGCTCACTGCGTTTAAGTCTCATGATAACCCGGATGTACATAATGATTTGGTAGAATTGAAATAAAACAAGATTTTCATATAAATTGAAGTTTGATGATAATTCTGCCAAATCATTAGGAGTACAGTAGGGTTAACATGCCCATAGCGCCCATATTTTTACACCCATCCCAGCACTGGTTTTTCTTTCACTCCTAGGCTTAAATATATGTGATTTCAGTTACGTTTTTTAATAGTGATTGCAAAATTCTTTCAAGACTGACCTACCGCAATGCGTGCGCATCTCATGTTAACCCTGTACTCCTAATGATTTGGCAGAATATTATCATCAAACTTCAACGTACAGGTAAGTCTTGTTTAGTTTTCAATTTTCAAGTCACATTTGTCTGACTTTCAAAAACAATTATTCAAGAAAAAGACAGTTGTGATGACTTTGTTTTTACATGAAAAAGATTGGGCAGTGTAAATATATTAACTTACAACTTAGACCAAAATGTGCCCCCCCCCCCCCCCCGGGCAATCCGTGAGCATTTGACCAGCTTTCATGCCCGCGGGGGCAGAATTTGACACCAGGATGTGTCCCAGGGGTCAGGCATTTGAATGTAAGGAAAGGGGGAGGGTCGGACATTTGAACAAACAGGCCTTCTGATATTATGCAATGGTGCGATTTCGCACAATCGACCTCAAATCGCATCCAATCGCACAATTCACAAAAAATCGCATGATTCTCAAAAGAACACACATTATTCACAAAATCAACCAAAAATAAACAATTTTCTCAAAATGTTCTGCATAAACATATGTCATTTTTAAAACGATAATAACCTTGAAAAGCCTAAAAAACGTTTGTCACCTTCGATTTCATAAATAAAACGTGCTATTTTGCTCGTCGGGGGCCTGCTAGTACAAGTCTCATATTTAAAGAGTTGCCTTTTGGTGTAACACAAACATGCAAGCCCATTGTTCGAGTTAGCCAATCTCAATGGCTGATAGATTGATGACACAATTGCCTTCGTGAAGTTGTCAGTCGTTCAGCAAAATGTAGTTTCTTTCATTGAAAACCGATAAAACTGTACTCATGGATAAGTTTGTAATGAAAATGCCGGCTGTTTCTTGGACCAAAAAGGCAAGTTCCTACTTCCACTTAATTTGGCAGCTCACAATCGAGCAAGAAAATATCCCAAAGGTACAGATGGACTGATGTTTTGCTCGTTGTATAATTTGTTGTAGACCATCTCCAATCTGAAGAATATAAATTTAAAAAGCTGGTTTGTTGTGTTCAGAAAATCCACAAAATATTGCACATTAAACCAAAGCGCAAGAAAGTAGTTATATCATGCAAGAGTATCAACATTGATCATTGATTTAGTCGCATATTAGCTGTTACCTTTCAAATTTTAATGTTGGTGCACTGATAGTGCAGAAGACCTCAGTTTGAATTTATCCCAATTAATTAAGTAATGTCAAGATACATAATTACTGTTCCTTTGTGTTCAAAATGTCTTTAGGGCAACAGAGAAGTGTTTTTCTTCTTCTGAAACCTTATGAAACAAGCTTTAAATTGCTCAGAAAAAAAATCACATAATTTACATAATTTCTCGCATAATGGGCCTTTCTAATCGCATAATCTGCCCTAAAAATTTTGCACAACTTGCATTTTTTTATCGCACCATATCAGAAGGCCTGAACAAAACTGAAATACCTGATCGAACGATTCATAGTTCCCACAGTGAACTCGCATGCCATAAATCAAAGCATTTCTAGTTCTCAAGCAAAATACTACTAGATAATATAAAGATTAATCTTGCTTTATACTATTTTCATAGCTGCATTTAAGAACATTTTCAAAATAAAAATAACAATGAATCATCGCATGGCAGTTCGATTTTGTAATGTACAAAGAATCGAGAAATCAATGCACTTTTTCAATTTCAGTCGGGTGGGAGTATTTGATCACAAATCCATTATAAATGGGGGGGGAGGGGAATTTGATCGGGAATCTTGTCCTGGGGGTCAGGAGAGTTTGACCATAAAAAGTTCAAAAGTTCAAATGCCCGGCGGGTTGCCCAGGGAGGATGTTTAAGCTTCGATTTGATCGATGCATTACAGTTCCGATCACACTCCCAAGAATTGGAGTTACATACAGTCTTAAACAACCGATAGTATGTTAGGCCAGCAGTAGGTAGAGGAGACTACTAGTTTAAGGGTCTAATGCAAAAACAACATTTTAAGTGACTTTGCAGTATGAATTGAATATTAAATTCTCTCAATGGCTATATGAAGAAATATATATAATACAGATACAATAATGTGGGGAGAAATGACAACTCCATCAAAAGTCACTTTTGTTGTTCTTGCACTTAGGACCATTTAGTTATATATAATTACCGGCCAGCTAAAACATCCATACCACAGCTTTTCTAGATCTCTGATGATGATAATAATAATAATAATAATAATAACAACAATAATAATAATAACAATAATAATAATAATAATAATAATGATGATGATAATGATAATGATAATGATAATAATAATATAATGTTTAGCATTTATATAGCACCCTAATTCCATATGTATATGATCAAAGGCGCTTTACAATAATTTACAGTTGACTTTGGTATTGAGGGTCTTAGATAGTCCGCTATACACGGCTCACAACTATACTCATAAGAGTTGCCCTCAGTTAGTAGAAGAGACAGACCACGACACCAGGATCACTCTACTCTCTGTTGACAAGTGCTGTGGGCTCTTTTAAATCCCCCAGAGGAGATTGAGAGACTGGGCCTACGGTTTAACATCCTTATCTGGGAAGACGCGAAGGTCTAACCATTTGCAGATGTTAGGGCAAAGGCAGCACCTTCTCCTCAGTTAATTTAAGACACTGAGTAAAAGTTCGGCACTGGGAACCGAACCCAGGCCTCCTGCACGAAAGACTGGCACCTTGCCAACAAGACTAACAAATTAAATTGGATACAAAATTGTTTGTTCAAAACTCAAGTGTAAAACTTGGCAAATGAATTGTGTTATCAGCTGGTTTTTTGTTCTTTCATGCTGTATTGTATGTTCTCATTTACCGTATTTTCTCGTGTATAAGTCGACCCTTTAAGACCAAATTTGTAGCCTAAAAATTGCACCTCAACTAATACACAAGCGAAAAAAGAGGATCAACAAAATCATGATAAAATCTATTTGCCGGTTCGCGAACAAGAAGTGCTCGCTGTTTGTAAATTTTTCACGAGCAATGTACATCATTCAAAATATATGTTTGAAAATCGTAAAAAATCTGAAGCTGGAAAGAAAATAACTATTTGCTGAAGCGCCAAACACACAAGACCTGTCTAATCAAAGTGTGTAACCAAAAACATATTATCCTTGTGCATTTGAACTTGAAAACAAGTCATTCCAGTTGAGAACAGCTCTATTGGACCACACCTTATTGGAATTAAACTCGACTCATGGACAGTAAAGCTTTTTCATTAACGAGACAAACATTTTTAAAGAACAAACAAGTTTCCACGATTCAAGCCGCGTGACAGTTGAATGGCTTCTGCTTTGTGGCGCGGCGGACTGTTTTGTGGCAGACGTAATGATCAAAACGTTTTTCGGAACAAAACATAAATGTGAAGCGTTGATTCAGTCTTTATACTGAAGTTTGCTTAAATCAAATAAGCAATTTAACATTTCATTTTCTTGCCTTTACAGATCTCTGCAAAATACCAATCACATCTTTTATTGTTTCTTGTCCTCGGTTCCTTCTATTTTGTTTTGTTTTGTATCATCAATCATGTGGATCGACTTATACACAAGCTTTCAAAAATATTGTTGTTTTTTGCTTGAAAAACGGGGGTCGACTTATACACGAATTGACTTATACACGAGAAAATACAGTACCACAAAGCACAAAAAATTGCATCAGCTGACAATAACCCAAACTGGATACAAAAATTGCTTGTTCAATTAAGTTATAAGTTTAAATTTTCCAGCCATGTTGATTTTGCACCGCTTAATTTATAACCTTCATTGGTCATTAAGAGGGGGAAGAGGGTTTGAGCGGTTGCCAGTGGACGTTAAGGGAAAATGCTTTAAAAGAATGGAAACTCTTCCATTTATTAAAAAGAATTGAATTAGTGTGCTATTTAGTTACCAATATATCATCAAGTTCAATTGAGACTGTCGGTTCGTGATCAGGTCTTGTCTAAGTCAGATTCACTGTATACTGCTTGCAGGTTTTAACATACGAGTAAGAATATATACCAATCAAGACAATGCTGGATGTTAAGGAGGGGGGAGGGGGACCAACATCCAATGGATGTAAAGCGGTGCCCAATCAATTTTAGGATGTCCCCTTGAAAGCTAATTTTTTTTCTTTCCTGTTCTCGTAAACACAAATTAAAGCACTTAAAATTGCATCAAGATTGATAAGGATTTGAAAATATATTATAGGGAATGAAATTAATACAAAGTATAATAGAACACTGTCAAACGCTCACACTTTGGTGGCTCGCACAAAATTTCCATTATTTTTAAAATTTTATTACTTACATATCTAAAGTTAAAAAATGTACCAATTGTGCTGGAAAAATGTGTCAATGCAAAAAGTTGTCCAATAATTTGGGTGTTAAAAACTGTAGACTGGCTGAATATGAAATGCGGAACGGGCAAAACACCAATAATTTACTTGCTTTTGATTTCAAGAAGTATTTTCACCTGAACCTATGTCATTATATATTATGCAGTGATCACTTCGAAAGAGGTTCTAAAACATGACCTGAAACATATTTGATTACTCAGGAACCAAAAACAGTAGGGAATCAGTCGTTTAGGGTAATCTTTAATAAACAAGTATATGCTAGGTAGATCATCCAGTTTCTCCCATTTTTGAGAGCTTATAATACATTCTAAATATAATGCAACTTAATATATAAACTGTGAAAAATTTGCCTTAGTTCAGCAGGCCCATACATGTAGCCACCATGAGGCAAACCATGGCACTTGCCTCGGTAAAATTTAGGAAAAAAAATATATACATCTTGCCAGTTTAAGTAAAGCAGTTTCAACCATAATCTAAGCTAAGAGTAGCATGTAACTTTATAAGAACATAATGTTATTATTTAAAAAGTCATCAATTTACACCATTCAGCTGTCATTTGTTTGGCAGTTTGTGTATTTGGGCCAACAGTCTTGTTGGACTTGTGAGGGACAAAATGGAGGCTATTTCAGCAAACAGAGAAGATAAGTTACAATAACAACAACTAAAAGTTAGATGACTGACTCTCGCCATCAAATTGCTGTTACTCGTATAGAGACCTAAGTGATCCACTGTTGCAAAAGTTACACTTTAATAGCATATTCCAGCTAAACGTATGAGTAAGGAAGTATGATTAAGCAGCAAATAAAATAGATATCTATAGAAAATATGATTTGTTGTACTAGACTGCGAAATCATGAGTATAAAAGAAACTATGTAAATAGACCAGAAACTCACAGTGAGTACGAATAGTTATAATTAAGCATTAACTTCAAGGTGAAGGGTGGCGCGTGCCACGATCATTTCGGTATTAAATTACATCACATGTCGGGAAGTTTGTATTTCTGTAGACGTGATCCATAGGTGGGTAAAGTTGTTGGGCTTGGTTTTACGAATAGGAAAAACGCGAACAAAACAAATTAGCAGAACTGAGAAACTGTTATCTTATTATAGACTCTTTCACATATTTCTAAGTAAATGCCTAGATTTAGAGAACATAAATAGTGAGAAAATTGTAACTATAAAGTTTAGTACGTTTTAGTAGAGAGAATCTTACGACGAGTGTAGATCGCAAATGAACGTGTAAGATATTGGTTGTATTAAAGAAACAAGAAAATACAGTCCTTGTGTCCCTAGTTGTGGACCTAAATCATCAGAGACTTTGGATAGTGTGAAACAAAGTTCTGATATCCACATTCAAAGCCGAGTTGTTTGGGTAAAAAATTGTCCTGAACTTGGTCCATTTCCAGCAATCCAAATGATGAATTCGAACATTTCAAAAATTTTCCAGGGGAGCGTGCCCCCGGAGCCCCTGGGATTCACTCTAGCCTATATATGGCACTCACACAAAGGAAGCTCGTATCTAATTAGGGCCTCACACTGCCAGACTTGTTATGTTCTAACTGCCTCAGTTGTTATTTTCTCCTGGCTACGGGCCTTTTGCTAACAAGGACTGGCACTCAAGCTCAATGATAGTAGTAATTTTCATGTGTTTTCCCCTTTTTATGTCATCCAGAAAGTGAATGTCGTGTTTCGTTCTGGTTAAAATAATTTTCTTCATGAGAAATACCGAAACTCTACTAAAAAAATATATAGAAAAGAAAACAAATTATTTGTCTTCCGCCTGTTCCGCGTTCCGTATATATTCCGCCAGTCTACACTTTACTATACTAACACCCCAATAACTCTTGCTGAGTAAATAAAGCGAAACTCGATACATGGCGACACTCGAGAGTACTGCGACAAATTAAATGGCGGTTGAAAAGAATGACTGTCCAAACAGCAGAGGTCCCAGTTTAATGCAGTTCTTGACAAAGTCGAGTATTCATGATCATGTACAGTCATGTTAATTTAAGCTTGTACTTCCCCATGGAATTCATGACTGTTGTGAACATATCAAGAAGCTATTTTATTTCTACGCGTGACTACAGTGCGCACTTTGTTGCATGCGCATCCAAATTGTGTACAAGATCTAAATGATCCGAGGATGATAAAATGTTGATGTGTAATCAACAGTGCAGCGAGTGTACCGTTCCGCGGCTCCCATCAAGAAGAGGATCTGTGTGAGGATTAAGCCGGATACTATATATGTACTATTATTTTTGTTAAACAATTAATCAAGGTGTTACTTATAAATATCGGATGCGAGTGCAATTTGGTGTTCAAATAACCCTGGAAAAATTACAACCTTGCTCTTGGACGGTATTCTATTACTTTCATTCCCATGGCCTTCGATTCAAACACACAGTAATCGAAATAGTTGCCGATAGACTAGTGAGCAGTCGTGTCAAACTACAGACGAGTTTAGCTGCTTGAAATAAATCGCTATACCTTTACATACCTATGAGTAGCATCCATCCTGCAGATTGAGTAATTCCTAAAAATCTTCGGGACCAGCCCAACCAACCAAGCTTTGAATCAAGTCGTCTCCTTCGCAGCTAGCCTGGGGGGAGGCTAGTTTGGGTACTTGGGGTGCCGCTGTGGTCTTGAAATCCTGACCCTGTTTAGGATAAATCAACCATAAAATGTTTATGACAACCCGTTCTTTCTAATAATCTACCTTCGGATTTTTTTCGTCTCCTCTAGTCTCTAGAAATAAGAATTCTTGCGCAATACTGCTTGTGATTGGCTCGGAAGTTGACATCACCATAACAACTGAATTGAAGAGGAACTCGAAGTATTATATGATAAATAAATTATCGTCGCCGTGAGATGATGGGAAAAGCTGATGTTTCGAGCGTTAGCCCTTCATAATTTATTTATCATATAATACTTCGAGTTTATACTACTCGCCGACGCATTCAATAGTTTTTTTTAAAAACTATAAACCATAAGTTTGAATTTAAGAGGGATCGCGGGTCACCATGAAAGTAGCACGAGATTACAACAACAGCGCGGAGCAACTTACATTTTTCGGTGTTGTGACTAACAGCGTTAAAGTTTTTAAAATAGTTTGAATTTGCTGATGTACAGTACAAACTAAATACTTTTCTTGCAAGGCTCAAATACTCACGAATGCAGACCTACATTAAAGCGGGCCTAAAAGATGTGTATGAGCGATTTGAAAAAGGACCGATTCACGATTCCACGAGATTTCAGATGGAGTTGGAAATGAAATCACAAATGAATCTCAAATGAGTGCTGATTAACCAAAGCTATCTGAATATCACTACATTTAGAATTTCAAAAGTCCGACAGCTTGAGCGAAACCGAAAAGCAAACAATTGGAAGAGATGCCATGTTGATCAACAACAGCTCAGTTGAGAGACAAATGAGTGCAATGACAAACAATCGAAAATACAGTTGCAGCAGAGCAATGTACAGAAGCTTTCGAAACAAATTGAGCGAAGATTATCAGCAAACATACACCCTACCAATTGACTAATTTGTCTACGATTTTCCCAACAGGTGAATGTGACAATTACAATTGTATTAGTGATTAGCTAAAGCAGGGATTAATTTGCACAACATTGTATTTAGTAACTACAGCTGTTTATTGACGATTTTCATTCATATCATAATATAATTATTCTCATATTCCCATTCGCCTTACAAATACACAGACATTTAATAAATCTATTGTGGATAAGTTCGATAATCTTTTAAGAATTAAAAGCTTAAAAGCTCCTGTTACTTCGATTAGCAAACCTCACTTGTGATGAAGTCAAACGAACCAGAATTCCTGTTATTTAATAGCATCTTCAAGTGCCCTCGACAGAAACTTTTAAAGTAAAGTGTAAAGACTCGCTGTTCGAGACCTTTGATCATTCAAAGAGTGGGTGTATTTAGATTTTTTAAAGCAGTAAAACGCATTTTCCGTATCTTTGGCCTGTGACATAAACGCGAGGGGGATATGTTGGGAGAATTGATAAAATCTTGAAAGCCACAAGCCATCTTCGGTGAGTGACTTTCAAGTTTTTTATCAATTCGACAAACATTCTCCGAGCGTTTATGTCACAGGCCAAAGACACGGAAAATGCGTTTTATTGCTTTTATGAAATAACAAACAAACAAACAACAATAAAAGAGGCGCGTAATTTAATAAAATTATCAACATTCAAAATCTCCTTACATACACATTAAACGTCATCTGAAACTGTGAGCACAAATTAGCAAGGAAAAAGCTACAAAATTTGAAAGTTTGGAAATCAAAACGCCAAAATTCACCTCGCTCCTGGAGAAATAACAAATAAGAAGCTTATAGACGTATTAAACCAGACATTTTAGAGCAGACCGAGTGGAGTGCGAGACTGCTTGCTTTAGATCACCATGCTCATTGATTCCTCAATTGCAGGCTTGTGTTGAGTGGATTGTTGGCCTTGTTGTTTTAGTACCTTGAGCTTTGCATCAAGGACTTTGTTAGACATGATGAATGCGGGATTTTTTACTTGAGTGAGGTGGGTCATTCAAATAGCGCTCAACGGCGTTTCGGATGCAGAGAAGTGACGACCTGCCATAATTCTCCCCGTTCTTGTTTCGATCGTGCCCAAACATATAGTTTCTGCAGCGCTTCGTCAAGTTCTTTGTCACTCATGTCAAGGAAACTCTTAATGATTCCACGTTCTTTTCTCTACTCTTAAGATAAAAAGTAGAAAAAATTCTAACAAAAATATAAGCTTAGCAAATTTAAGATTTTCTATGGTACGTAATTTGCTTGAAATGTATTGTTTTGAAAATTTGTGTACGAATTTTTTGACTAATAAATACTATTCTTCAAATATTCCGCACGTTTAACAATATTAGAACTCAGATAATTCGAATAGTTTATTACCTTTAACAATTGAAACCGCCCATTTCGTTGAGTACTTTGTATTTTTTTGCTTGGGCTTGCAGCAAAAGTTTGCCGAGCTCAGTGTCGCCGACGGCAGCAAACCGAGTCTTTTTCTTTTCAGGTTCTCCAGTGACTTTATTACCAGGCTCATTTTCTTTTCTACTCAGATTTAGATTAAAGTTTTGTGTGTTTTTACTGTCTGACATATTTCTATGAAAAAAAACTGTTTTTGCAAGTGCGACTTCAAAAGAGTGTTATATACTCTGAAACAGACATGGTGTTCGATTACTCAGCACACAAGATTCACGGAGGTTATTTTATAATGAAGAATATGTGATGTGAGGGAATTTATTTTTTATTACAGCTTTCACAATTTAGTTAACAATATTCGTATTTCATATATGTTAGATTGTTCACCATCTGCTTTAGTATTAGAGTTTGGGATGTAGCAGCTAGTTTTTATCATGGTCTTGCTGACTTACTTGTAAAGAGGTACTATAAATGAATTTAAATTATAAGTTGTATAATGCTTACTGACTGACCTTTAGTGGCACATACAAATGTCTGGCTTTTGTTGTTTCAAATATTAATAAAATTTCCATAATATGCCCCACTCCAAACGAGTTTAATTATTTCAGTAAAAAGATCAAGAGGAAAGCATTTTTAAAATAAAAGTTAATATCACGGCAGAACTTTTTCACCCTGAATCTTTGCTTCATTTTTAGGGCTCTTGCCATAAATGCAAGCTCAGCAAAATGAAACAAACTAGTAACTATAAATATGGTAATGATAATGCAGCAAGCGCATGGTTCGGTTTTATTTTAGTTTTTGTATCAAAGCTAAAATTCAATCAGCAATTTATTCTTTAAGGAAAGGTTTACAGTTCTTTTGAAATATTGCTTAGGTTTTCCAGGAAAAATGTTCAATTCCCAATTAATTACAGCGCAAATTAGTCAATGCAAGGTTGGCAATTAGAGCAGAGGTTAGAAATAGTGCTAATCGTCCTTTGGCCCTGGAGATTTGTTATTGGCATAGTAAAGTATCAGGGAATCTTGACTCACTCCACCCTCATGAACACTTTGAAATTATGAAGCCACTCACAGAAAGAACAAAATAGTTCAGCTTTATTACAGGAAACCCAGTATAGGCTTCCAGAGCATCTTGTTGTTAGTTAAAAAACGGGCCTTCAACAGTCAGATCTGAAAAGACTTGAACTCCTCGCACATTGTTTGCCTTCTTTCTCTATGCTTGCTGAGTAAAATATTATATTGTGTGACAGAGGTAAAGATATTTTTACAAGGGGGAAGAAAGAACTTGTTATCTGTTCTCAAATGACACGCTATTCACACTGCATACATTATCAGAGCTTAAAGATTAGCCCCACATGAATAAATTATGTCACTCCTGAACTTCGGTGGCCAAAGAAGGTTGCTTGCAACGGCTATCTTGCCAAGACAAGGAAGAATTTCTTTTTGCACCAGCTAGTAGACACGTGGCTGGAACTTAACTTAGTCAATAGTCTTATAGTATACCGAACACACGCGGTACAATCGAGATAATTCCTCAGAATGACTCAGAAACAGCAATAACTCAAAAAACATAGAGTTTCCTTTTCGCCCCCAAACACTTTCTTCTAGATTTACACTAATTGTCCCTCGCTGTATTAAAAATGGCGATTCTCCTCACTTTTCTCAGTTCCACTTAACTTCGTGTTCATGACGTAAAGAATATGTCACCAGTTCTCCATTTAATGTCCCACACGCATGACATACTCACGTGCGGCCTCGAACATCGTTACGTAACAGCAACAATAATGCATTAATCCGCTCATATAGTGAATGTTCAGTATCCTGGGAAATTTGAAGAACCGGCGGGACAGGCCAGACAGGCGGTGCAAGCTGCTCAGGCTATAAACCCTGTTGAACAGGCAGTGAAAGCTAATCCTGCGCCCACGCAGGCAGAACCACCGACTGTAGAATGAGAACTTGAGGTAACTTCTCTGTTCATAAGTTCATTTTCAGTCTACTACATTATTTAAACGGTTGTTTACGGATGCTGGCATTGTCCGGGAAAATGAAAGTTATTAAACAGTGCACTCTCTGCACCCAGGACTCTTTCACTTTTGTAAATATGATAAAGGAACTGCCGCCTCGTGGCAAGTTTTTTGTTTAGTTTGATGTAAAGAGTCTTTTCACTAACATTCCCTTAGACGAAAGTATAGACCTAGCAGTAAAGTATATTATAGACGGCAACCCCAATACCAATTTTACGGAGTCGGAATTGAAACAACTGTTCCTTTTTGCCACTTCGCGCACACATTTCCTTTTCAAAGGGTGTTTTTACGATCAAGTGGATGGAATAGCTATGGGTTCCCCTCTTGCTCCTCTCCTAGCAAACTTATTATTGGGGCACCACGAGAAGTCGTGGATAAAAGTAATTTGACGACACACAGTTATTGTTCTATTGCCGATATGTAGATGATACGTTTTGTGTATTTAACTCGGAAACCGAAGCAATGGCCTTTTTTGAATACATTAACTCGAGACCCCCGAATATTAGGTTCACTATGGAAAAAGAAGTGGGGAAGAAACTGCCTTTTTTAGACATCCTCATCGACAACAGCCAAGATCGACTGATAACCAGTATCTATCGGAAAAAAACATTTACGGTTCTTCTCACGAATTTTTTCAGCTTCACTTCCTTTTCTTACAAGATCAGTTTAATTAAAACATTAGTGGACCGTGGATCTCTGCCTCAACGGGAAAATATCCGGGAAGAAAGCTAGAGGAGGACAAAGATTGCAATTTCTAAAGCAATCTAATGCCAAAGCGAGAACCATCATTGACACAGCGCGCCAATTGAAAGACCTAGGCGTACTCCGTTTAAGTTCAAACGCCATGTAGTTCGTCGAGGCCCGTATCGGGCATGGCACACCAGAGAGAGGACCGTGTTTACAAAATCAACAACATAGGCAGGTTTCCATAGACATATTCAAAATCTTATTGATATCCTTAAGAAGAATATGTATCCTGGTCATTTGATTGACCAGGCCACTAGTCGGTTACTTAACAACAAGTTAGCACCCGCTAGTGTAAACATCAGCTCCAACCAAGACCGCTCGAATATTTTTTATTTTAAACTGCCGTTTATTGGCACGTATTCGTCTTTCACGCAAAAACGTCTAACCCTTTTGACAAAACGCTACTGTAACAATATTAACATTAAGTTAGTTTTCACCTCATTTAAAATAGGCAGTCTGTTTAGTGTCAAAGACCCTATCCCTAGTGACTTGCGCGCACGCGTCGTTTATAAATTCTCGTGTGCTGGCTGTACAGCCAGCTATGTCGGAGAAACAGTTCGACACCTAGCAACGCGCGTTAATGAACATCTAGTTACGGATAGAGACTCGAATATTCATAAACATCTAGAGCGCAACGAAGCATGCTCGCATCTTTGCTCTCAAAGCATTGTTTTGAAGTTTTGGATTCCGCCGCAACGGAATTTGCGCTAAGAATAAAAGAGGCTATCCATATCAAGCGTGTAAATCCTAGTCTAAACAACCAAGTCAAGCATGCAAACCTGAAGCTCTCTTTATAGCACTATTGTTAAGTTTTTTCTCTATGTTAATTAGAACCCATATATCTACTCACTTACGAACTTGTAAATTAGTTGCACTGACGATGGCAGTAAGCACTGACGAAACATGTTTCACATAAAGAAAGTCGTTATTTTCATCAAGTTTATTAAACGGTGGGGGGAAGTGAAACTTTCCGGCGTTAAACGTGCGATTCAGAAAGGGTATGATTCAAAACGGCTTGAACCTTTCTTGTTATTTCCGTTTCTTTTGAGTAGTTCTCCCACGTGTTCAATTCCCGCATGATGATTCGATATCAATTGAAGTGCTTCAGAAATTAGTCATTGCGTCGTTGGAGTTTCAATGGCTGCGCTCGACAGCACAGAACATAGGCACGCTCCGTTGTTAGTCTATTCTGTTTATTATGGATTGTTAGCGAAAAAGAGCTGTGTATGGTTGATATTCTATGCTCAGGATTATAGGCCGGCTCGCTACGTTCTTTACAGATTTGTATACTGCGAATGTGCCACTTCATTGTGGGTGCGAATGTGTCACCAAAATGGGTGCAAGTATGCCACTATAATTAAATGGGTGCGAATGTGCCACTTAAGGCCCAGGTACGCACAAAATGTTGTTGGATAGTGAGAAATTTGAAAAAGATATGTGAATAAGAAGAATATTGAGTAAAATCGTCAAACCGTTCCTCCTGGCAAGGGACTAGTACAGCTTTGGTTTGAGAAC
>JAOBRD020504628.1:0-17209 GCA_027575215.2 Hydrozoanthus sils | reverse complement strand
GTATATTTATCATTTTATCTTTTAGACAGGGGGCTTGTTAGAGAGGGGGGCTTATTTAAAACAAAGTCCAGACACCAAATAGACTTAATAGCACCAAGTGACTCTGTGTTTCTCTGGCATTATAATAAGCACTATTCCAAAACTGAAATGGATACAACCATTGACAAAATATACTCTTGACAAAATACACCTTATGCTTTAGCTTCTTGACTTTATGTTGGAAATGGGTGGGGGGGTTTATCTAAAACTTGAAGCTCTAAATGGCGGGCTTATTAGAGAGGGAGGCTTATTATAGCATTTACAGTAGTATGCTTGGTTGTTTTTTGTTTTCAATTTCATAACAACTGAGCTAAACAGAATTTTGTGTAAGTAAATCTACTCCACAGTTGACTGCAAACTACCGAAATGCTGCCATGAGACTCGTCACTGAAACATGCGGTTTACATTACACGATATCCGCGGCACCGTTTCAATGGTTTGAAGCTAAATCTCTAACTATATATATAGCGGACTAACAGTACTTAGCTCTCGAGTTACAACTTACTAACGATATTATGCACGGCCAGGGTATGTATAAACGTTTTCCTATGTAATTAAAACTGCTATTATTATTGTATAGTAAATAACCTTACTTGTCCAGTGTGTGTCTCTTTTTCTTTTGAAGCGAGTGATCTCACACAGCTTCGAAGGGCAACTATAGAACGTGCATTTAGACCAGCCAGCCGGCGAAGACTCAAGGCGGCCGCCATATTGGACCCTCATCACCCACAATGCATCTCAGTAGCGTTTTTTGTAGGATCGGTCAGCGGTTATGTGGTAAACAAGTATGGCGGACGAAAGTAGTAAAAAGAAGAAGAACGAACACAAACGGAAACGTAAGCATAGCAAGGTTGACGATGTGGAGATCTTAAAACACATCGAAACTTTGTAAGTGCTTCTTTGAGTAACTTATCAATTTAAGTCTTGAAATTGCTGTAAACCACAAATTATACTTGAATAATATCTTGAATGATGGATCAACTTCTCAGTCAGTGCTCGGTGTAAAATTCTTACAGTTGATTTTGAATAATACACGTTCAAATCATTTTAGTATAAACTTACTTTTGCATATCTTACGTGTTGACTCCACAGCTACGAGCAAGCACCTCCAACAACTATACAGGTACGAAGTAGCATACATAACTTACATAATTTACGCCTTTAATTTTATACAGTATCTTTCTCTCTTTATTTTATGTAACGTGTATGAAAGTTTGTTAACGTATAAAGTTTTAAATGGAAATATCTGCATGTTTCGATCAATGCGATCATCTTCAGAGAGGTCAACTCTGACATGCTGCAATGATCCAAAGGTTAGTGTAAGAGAAACCGAGAAAGAAAAAACCCATCACGTATAAAGTTTTCTTTCGACTTTCAAAACTGTTCTCCAAGTGTAAAACATTTTTTTCTCCACCTGAAAAGTAAATCGAGATTGATATCTATTTACTAATTTATCTGCCTTGAAGAATCGTATGTGGATCTGCCCTAATTATTTCCAGACTTTTCGACAAGTTTGAGTTATGGCATGTTTGGAAGGAGCACTAACTAGCCTAAAGATGTACCCACAAAGATGTCTTCTAGTTTTAGGCATTGTAAATACAAATAGAAGTTTTCTTTTCACAATTTTTTTTAAAAACTTTTCTGCCTCCTTGAGAACCTAATTAGATTGAAATTACAATCAGCTTCAAAACTTATAGATCTGCATTTAAGAACAAAAAGAAGCCATAACTGGTTAACATTTCAAGGAGACTAACTCTAAAAACGATAAAATAGCTAGATCGTTTCCTGAGCCTTAGTGGCTCAATAGACTGGCGCTTACTATATTTCTAGTTTCCATGCTGTCAGTGGATGAGAGTCGATCTTTAACTCCCCCTGTTCAGGACTCTAATCCATCCCAGGTTAGCCCCCAACAGAACTGGTACTCATTTACACAGCTGAGTCAACTGGAACAAGTTGGGTAAAGTGACACAGCACAGTGGTCTGACTGGGGCTCAAACTAGTGACCCTATGATTAAGAGTTGAACACGCTAACCACTTGGCTACTGCTGTGCCAACTGCGGCAGAAATTACAATCATTTTCAAAACTTACATGCATTAGGAAAAAATTGGCTTATGTGGACCAATATTATATAGCTTTAACATTTAGTGATTTACATCAACAGGAAGAGACAGAACGACCCGAGGAATGCATCCCAGATTTACCTGAAAACCAAGATGCCAGAGAATTCCTTGCACATGCTCCCACCAAGGGACTGTGGATGCCTTTGGGAAAAGAAGTAAAAGTTATGAAATGTACATAAGAGCTTTGTGTTCTACTAGTAACACAGGTAGCCCATATAGGAACTAGTATCACAGGTGGCCAATACTGAAGCTAGTTCACTGAGGCAGCCCATACAGGAGCTAGTATCACAGGTAGCCCATACAGGAGCTTGTTTCACAGGCAGCCCATACAGGAGCTAGTATCACAGGTAGCCCATACAAGAGCTAGTATCACAGGTGGTCCATACAGGAGTTAGTATTACAGGTGGCCCATACAGGAGCAAGTATCACAGGTAGCCCATACAGGAGCTAGTATCATAGGTAGCCCACACAGGAGCTAGTATCATTGATAGCTATACAGAAGCTGGTATTAAAATTTAATCTGGTTGCATTTGTACAACATATCAAACATTGACATATTAATTTTAAAAAGTTTTAAAGTTGTTAGACTGAAATATTTTTACAAAATCAACATCTTAAACTCTCTGTTTTGTAAAATGTTACGAAAAATATGTAAAACACACTTGAACTTTTACTTGTCAGGTTGGCGATGTAAGGTATACGGACACAGGACTGGAGATCGTGAGTGCCCCATGTTTGTCAGTGGAAACAAGAAGATCGAGAAGTTCAGAGTTGTAAGTAATTTTTCATTGACAATAGATATATTACTGCTGTTCATTACTTTAAGATTCTCAGGGAACTGAACTTGCTACCTTTTATTGGCTAATGCAACTGTTATGAATGCTAGCTAAGTACACTAGATATTTAGAACTTGAAGCCATCTGGCTACTACAAGACTGTGTGGAACCTTTTAGCTGATTAACTTAGTAAGAATTACTTAATTAAAATAATCATTGATAAACAGATGATGCATGAAGGAAGCATCATATATGTTTGCTTAGGTAAGCAAGTCTGGAAACAAATACAGTTAATCTTGCACACACAACTACAGACACAGATTTAGTCTGGGTTACAGGTTGAAAACATTACTAATTCTTGTGCTCAGGCTAAGAAATTTTTTGAGCCCTGATTTTTGTCTTTATGGTAAACAACTCACTGTCACTATTTTGTCAAATGCCAATATTGTTATTTTAAATTTATGTATGGTGCAAGTTCTTAAGCAGGGTAACAGGGTTTCTATTCATTGTATATGTCTGATTGATGACTGATATTGTCCAAAATCAAATACTGACAGACCCATGAAGATCCTATGCATGAAATTATCAAGGAAAGCAAAAGAACTGAAAGTGAAAGCAGGTCTGTTCTGAAAATTAGGTGCATTTTTTAAACATAACATTACCAAACCACCAGTATCAAAATGTGTTACCGGGGGAGGGGCACCCTTAAGAAATTATGGATAGGGATGCTGGGTAGACAGTTTTAAACATGACCCTAAAAGGTACAACCACATCTCCAAATTGCTCAAGTTTACTTAGATTTAATTTAGAGAAACAATTTTTATATATTGTTGAAGTTTATTATCCATTTTTTAAGGGACTCACCTTGGAATGTGTTCATAATCATTAAATTTTCTTTTTTGTTGTGATTGTATATTAGTTTATATTTCTATAATCGTACATCATTACAATCTAATGTAAGACATTTTTAGTCAGGGTTTTCATTTACTGATAAAGTGAAGTTATCTTTCACAAATGAGGATATTAGTGTTGCCATGGTTACTAAGATGATTAGCTATTGCAACTACAAGAGAGATCTTTTAAAGAGTTGTTTTGTGTTTAGGAATTTCATCAGTGTCATTCTATGAAATAAACAGAGTATTAAATGTTGGGGGTATGAAATTTATCTTTTTGTGATAAAAGTATCTCTCACATTCAATACTCGATAAAACTTTTATCCTTGCATGGCCATGTAACTTCAACTATTACTGTCACAGAAAAATGATTTTGTTTTTAAGATAAATTGTCAATGGTTTTAGAAAAGCATTTGTAACTTAAAGTTTAAAGTTCAAATCATTCATCCCTACCATAATTGTAATTATCATCAACCCAAAACATTTTTGTAGTTATTAAAAGTTGTTTCTTTTCACCAATATTGCTTCTTTCCAGAATTTTGGTTTCCTGTTTTAAATTTTTAGAATTGCCCAGCTAAAAGCTCTTCTGGAAGAATCTACAACATCAGAAAGCGATTCGAGTGATGACATTCACAAGCACCATAAGAAAAGGCACAAACACAGAACCAAAACTGCGAGGGAGGAGAAAAAGAGAGAAAGAAAAAAGAAAAAGAAAAATCGTAAACATAGCAGATAACATGCAACCTATAGTGGCAGTGACGAGGGTTGCAGTAGAACAAACATGAACAAGAGTTATAAGCCCCACAAGTGAAATATCATAGGCTAAACCTGGATATTGATGTCCATGCAGGTGCTTAGGGAATGTATGTACCACCACAGGTGAACTGTGCTTCAGTGGTGTGTTCAGTTTGAAGGACTGTAGCTGTGTTGCAAAGGTGGTTATTTGTTTGGCTCATATGATTTCGAAATCTTGTGATCTTTTGTCAAACTTTGTGATTCCCCAACAGGGTAGTACATGTTCACTAAATAATAGCCAAGAAAGAAGTGGTGGCAGTCTAGCTTTAGCCTGCATGCAGATGCCAGTCTTCGCTCGGCCAATTTAATGGCTGTTACTATAACAATTAATGTGAAGACTATCTAGCTTTGGTTGAAGTAAGTAAGTGTTGAGTATAGACAGATAGTCATGCTTTGCAATAGACTTTCTCATGAATTTCACCCGAAATGTTGTATTTTCACATATGCCACTGAAAGACGACACTCTTTGGTTATTTATAGGCTTGGGCTGAGGTCAATTGTCCTTTAAATCCCACAACCAAACTCCCAGTAGACTCTGTAGTTCAGTTGGTTAGAGCAGTGTAGATCTGTTTTATAGACCTGTTGTGGGCTGGAATCCCACCAAGCTCAGAGATTTTTTCTCTTTACTTTGTGTAGGTTTATGGGGTTCCTTGTTAATGCTGTAGATTATTAGTGATATTTGGATTATTCCTTGTTTCTAGTGGCAAAGGGTATGTTGATGTATGTTGGTATTACAAATATGCCACTCAAGGAAAACATTCTTTGTCAAGTTAGCTTTTTCATGAGAAAGTTCTATTGCAGAAGCAAAGAAAAATTTTTGCATAAGTCAAATAAATAAAATAACTTTATATTATAGTACCTTTTTATACAAGTTACAGGGAAAATGGAGTAAAATATACAAGATTGCTGGTCATCCATAAAAATCTTATAAAGGCTAAGTATCTAGATGGATGGCCATTAAAGAAAATATTGAATGTTGTATAGCCGAGCCAGCCAATATAAGAGTGTTAATTGTTTAAAGGTACATAAAAAAAGCACACTCAAAAACATGAAAGCATGACAAAAAAAATAGTTCAGAATGAAATTAGAATCAGTCAAAAAAAGCACAAGAATTAAGAACCAGATTCAAACTAAATTCAGAACAGATTCGTTTGTACGTTTGACTTTCAGGACTCGCGTGTGTCTAATAACTGTGTCTGGTTCCCTTCTTATTTTTGTTGACTCTATTTGTCACAGGAGAAAAGAAAACTGACATTAGCACAAAAATAGTTTAAAACCAAATTTCACTTCATGAATGGACTTATTTCTCACGAGAATGAAATGAAATAAGTTTTCCTGACGAGTAAATATCGATTTTATTTCCAGCTCCATTTCTGTGCTTTAAATTGGCCAAAAGTTACACTTTCCGATGACTGACAAAAATATACAGAATAAAACTTACAATTTTGTTATTTTTGTACCTTAAAAATGCGAACCGAAAATGGCTGGGTATCGGAATGAGAGAAACAACTGGCTCAGATACTGATACTGAGCAAAGTAGTAAAATAATTTTTCTGATTTGCTGCTTTACACTTGTTACATACGAACCAATGCTCAGTAACCAAGACAGCGGTCGCATCTGCCGAGATTTTTTAATTTCGTTTTTGATGTACTCTATTCAATCACAATTAGTTACGTGAAGAACAGTTTGTACACAAAACAAAACGCAATATGGTCGTCTATTTGTGTAAAGAACATTCATGTAGTTTGACTGTCAAAGAATTGTTAAGATTCAAAAGCAGGTTGGTTTGATTTGCTCCATAACTTCAGTCGGCTTTTTGAGCAGACTGTGTTTTGAATTGCACTAAAAATGTGTGCTGTTGTTATCTTATCAGATAAAAATCTTTCTGTCAACCATAGGGAGTTGGGTTTGTCATTTATTTTCGGAATTTATTTAAGAAAATTTAAAGCTGAATCAAGTTTTAGATTATTGCCGACACGTAGTCAGTGCATGTCTTGTCATTGGTTGTACCATTAGAGGCATTATAAATGCGAATGTTATCACCTGCTTATATTGATCTTGAAAACAAATTATTTTTTGGTACTGATATTAACAACATTTAGTCAGCGGCCAGTATCATTGAAAACTGTCAAAGTGAATTCTAGTTTATAAAATTTTAGTGGCTGGATTGAACTTTTTAATTTTTATTGCGCTTTGATGTGGGTATATTGATAATTCTCTGCTTGTTTAGGGAGCTCTTTGACCATTGCTGTTTTTAAAAATGCAAGGTGACAAACGAAAAAAAATACTCGTTTGACTGAAGTCTGCTCTATTTCAACATCCAAAATGTCAATTCGGAAGCTTGCAAAGGGGTTGAAATGTTGCGAAATCTTGTTATTCTTAGCTTTTCTTGTCAATCGTGGATAAATTTTGTGGTATTGTTTTTGTGTACTGTGTGTATTTCCAATTTTTCAAAAATAAAGTATTCAAGTGATAGTTAAAGACATTTCAACAATATCAATATTTTGTGAATGAAATTTTCATACCTTAAGAATATGTAAGTCGCTTGGCATCCCTTATATGTTAAAACGGTTTTAAATAATTTATTTTTACTTCACAAAACACAGTATTTTCCATATTTTTGTAATGGATCAAGAAAAGCCCAACGATGGGTGTAGTCACCAGCAATTACCCTCCTTGTCACAATACACTTTTTTTACAAGTACGTCTTCATTTTTGGTCCAAGGCAGAATATTTAATATTTTAGCAATTTTTGTCTCAAATGTTTTCTGACAATAGACTTTGTTCTTCACTGATTCTGAATTAATCAAACAAATGTGTCAGAATAACTACAAAATATTTTATACTCTCAAGCAGCAAATTGATCCGACAAAGTAGTAGTCGTACGTACCCATTCGGCGACGCACACAATCGAAATTAAACAGGTTTTTTTACAATTTAAGTCTTACTAGGTAGCGTGCGTCGCAGACTATATAAACTTCTGGTACAGTATTATACCGGAGGTTTAGATACTCTGCGACGCTGGATAAGACTTAGGCCCGTTCCAAACGCCTACTCAGTCCAATCAGAAGCCGCGTATTGCTTTACACGTGTAGAAAAACGATTTGCCATGAGTCAGAAGCCGCGTATTGCACTTTACACTCGTGGGAAAACGGTACGACCAATCAGAAGCCGCATATTGATTTTACACGTGTGGAAAAACGATTCGTCATGTCAGAAGCTGCGTATTGCATTTTACACTCGTGGGAAAACGATACGACCAATCAGAAGCCGCGTATCGCTTTTACATGCGTAGGAAAACGATACAACCAATCAGAAGCCGCGTATTGCTTTTTTCACGTGTGAGAAAAATGGTAGCCCAATCAGTAGCCGCGCGCGTATACACGTATCGCTTTTCTTTCTAGTGATAAAATGATATATACGTCGAATCAATAATATCGCGAATACAAATCTTATCCGGCTTAACTGAAAAGGAAAGCTCAAAATGCATACATACATGATACTGAATGAGAAACCACAGTGGAAATCGAAGGTACTTTGTAGAACTTCAATTTGCCGATTCGTGAGTAAAAAACCTGCACGCAATTTCCATGAAGTATTTTACAGCTTCGCCACAAGTTATTTCCCTGAAAACAGTTAGACACTGATGTAAATCAAATTATTTATTTTCTCCCTGCTCCAAAATGTTCTTTCAAAATTCTCGTTAAAACCAATGTTCTTATGTGGTATCTTAAAACTCCTAAGTATCATTAACAAAATGTCTTACACGAATCGCAATTGTCTTGCTACAGATTAGCTATATTTTTTAGACTATAAAAGTTAAAATCAAAACGAATTTGGTTTTCTGTTTACCATCCAATTAATGTCCACAAAACTCTTCTTGAAACATTTCTGTTTAATAGGTAAAGAAAGTTCTGTTCAGTTCAGCTCGAAACCGTGTTATGATTCCCGTGCTATGAGACTTTTTAACGCAAACAGTTCTGCATTGAGTGTTTCCCACAATCGCAACACTTCAAACAAAATGAAACATCGGCATATTATTTCTTTGACTTGGAAGATGTGGTTACCAGCAGAGTTTTGATCGAATGTCAATGAAACCTGGCTTGTTGCTCGCTTGTTCAGTACATTTTATTTGCTTCTGGCACTCGGCGGAGTAAAGGTGCACTCTAACATGCGATGATATTGATTTAAATTGACAACAAACTCCCTTTACAAAGAGACAGTCACATTATAACAGAAGAAAGGACAAAGGTTGTAAGTGAGAAATCATTGAATAATGAAAAATGTTAAACAAAACCCGTCAAGTCTTTAGAACTTAAGTTTAACATGTGTAATTTAACAAGGAAACATCTTGTCAGGTATCAATTGTCCAATTAATTGGTCGCTGCTGCAGGCCTTTTAACTCATTTATAGCGAACAAATAGACGGCTTTTGAGATCTAAGTACAAAAATTTGGGTTTTTAGTAACCCGACGATATCAATCAGTAGCTGATGACCAAGAAGGAAACTGCAGTTAATTTACTTTGATGAAGTGATCAGTGAAGACAACAAGATGAGACAGTATTTAGGCGAAAAAACACCAAGAATTCTCTTAGCTATATAGTACAGGAAATTCTTTCACCTTTTGATTCAGCTTGAAAACTTAAATGGAAAAAAACAAGAACCACTGAGATTTTAATTTAAGCTAAAAAAAGATAAAACATGTTTGAATGTATGTAGTACTTTTCAACAGACGACTCTGACACGGACGGCGTCTGAAATAAACTTCGATCAGCTCGAGTTAAAGTCGTGTAGCACGGGTCAGCTTCTCGTGCTACCTGACTATGGCGCGGTTTGGTTTCAAACGCCGTGCTAAAGTCGAATATTGAGCTTAGAAACGACTGTAGCACGGAGCGGGCTCTATAAACCCTCTGTAAGGGAGACTGAATCGTGGTCGAAAACTGAAGAATATTGAATATTTGCCTGAAAAGAATACTGAATACGGAATATTTCGATAAAGAATTTAAAAAAAATAACGAATATACAAAAAACATTAGTAGAGAATGGGAATATATTTACTTCGGGAGAGGAATACGGACTTTTTGTAGTGAAAATATCCCGGTTCTACACACCTGCTAATGCTAATTCTTGCTCAAATGATATTTGGTTGTCGTGTTAACATAAATGTAAATGGAGTCCCGTAAAATCATTAAACATGATTACTTTCTCAATATTCAATAAAGGGAAGAAAGTACCTTAGCCCAAAGTCTGTTCACTTTGAGATATCACAAAACAATATCGAATCAAGAAAGGATTAGCAACATCCGGATATTGCGTTCTCTAGCTGCTAACTTATAGCAATGTTCAAAGCTTTGTTATAATGCACTAATTTCGTTTTTGTCGGTAAGAAAAGACCCCACGCTGCATGAGTAAGAATTTTTTTTATCGAATAAAGAGACAGTAAAATTTGCATTATTATTTGTTTAGTTTCCAATTACCTTTTACGCACGTTCGCTTCCGTTTAAAACGTTTTATTCAAAGTGGCCCTCTACCAGAATGACAGATTTGTATGTATATTTCACTAAGTATGCAGTCTTTCTGTGTATTAAAAGATAACGGTTTGCAGTTAACTGACATGACTGAGGACAGATTTAAACAGTCGGTAACCAAAACTACAAATGAATTAAGGTAAAAAACTTCGTCACGTTTCACACAAGAGCGCACGGTAAAGAGTTACCTATAAAGAATACACGTTTTTTTCTACGAGCCATTTCTATAAGAAAACCCAGGCTAAGATTGCCCACAAATTAAGAACAAGCTAAGAACAATCACCAAGGCTGAAATTTGATTAAACAATTTCAATAATTTTATTAATCCTATAACACAGATTAAAACGTGTGTAAAAACCGTACGCGCGCACTTCCATGAATGATTCTCTATTTATGATCACGTACCGCGATAAGAAATACAAACACGTATTCCTTAGAGCCTTTTTGTTGTTCCGGCCAACCAACGCACTGTTTACTAAGACTTTACTAAGACAGTTTAAGAACGATTTGAGGCTGAAATCGCCAAGAAGTTAAGAACAGCCTCCGCCGAAAGTCCACTGGTTCTTATAAAAAAACGCGTGTACATGACAAAGGTTTGGAAGAAGAATACACTAGAAAGGTGACTTCAGTTTGTCCACTATATACACGGTTCTATACTCGCATACGCCGGTGGTCAGTATATCATTTGTTTTACCATTCAACTTAAGATCACTCGAAAGGTTTGTTGAAGCTTCTTTAAAACTCGAGATTGAGAACGAAATCATATAAAAAAAATAAGAATGTAAGCGATGCACTGTAGGAGTCTGGTTAGCCGGATGAAAAATTGATCGAAAGTGTTGCAACATGCGTGCTAACGACATGGAGATGGCCGATTAAACGGTACTTAGCCTGTATCTGAGTGTTAGCAGACGTAGACAGTTGTTTCGGCTGTTTAGTGCCTTCGTATATATAGCATATGAATGCAGTGTTTCACTGATCTTGTCGTTGTTAGCCGTAAAGGGCTACACCCCTCCTGAATTCAGACTTGTTAACCTGTATTAAGCCTTGGAGTTGCAAACTACCTCAAAAATATTTTATACATGCATTACTGAACAGCTTCCATAAATTATTTATCTATATGTTATGGATAGAGGTAGATTAATTGTATTTGAGCTACGCAAGTTGAGGTGCACTTAAATTGAAAATGAAAACTGCATGCATAAAAAAGTTATGAGTTACAATAACGCATTTTTAATCAAGTCGTTTAACATGAAAACACAAACGTCTTTCTAGACTAGTTGGTAAATAAATGCGAAAACCAGAAAAAACAGACTGAGGGAGATCTTTCAAAATTTGCTTCATCCGTTGCAATTTTTTGGCCAATGGTTATTTTTCTATTTGAATATAAGCTTAGAAGGTTTCGATGGCGAAACGGATGTGCGTTGGAAAAATGCTATTTTTTTCATCCAACTTTGCCTTTGTTACAGTTATTAAAAAAAAAATTTTTTTCCATTGTTGAGTGCGGGATGTGCAATCATTGAAACCTTCGAGCAATTTTCGAGGTTCAATAATCCAGTCTGTCTTTTTATACCGACGCGATACGAACGGTTTTCAATTTAAACTTTGTTTTTCAAACTTGATATAAAGAATCGAGAACCTGAGTTCTATCTTGCAGCAAGCTTATAATATAGATTGTGACAATTGAGAAGACATTCATTTTGAAATTATACAAGTCTTGCAAACTTTAATTAAAATCCATAGTCTTTGTTTCCTTTACGGAATAATGTCTTTTTCTTGTTTGGTTACAAATTTCTCTGTACTATGCGGTTCGCGAGCAGTTTTTTTTAAAAGCTAGCATGTCACGTACAAGCCATCTGTTTTGGGAAATGCATTTCTACGTAATATTTCCTGCGTTATCAAAAGTTCATCTGATCTGGTGAGTTCCATATCTACTTAACTGGTTGGATTTATCAGAAGCGTTAGTGTTTGAGTGCTAATATTGGATTGCCACATGCAGAAATGCGTTTGTTTAATGACAGAGACCACCTTGTGTATTTGTAATCAAAGTGAAGGAAAGGAAACTTACAACTTAATGACCCGGGGCGCCATCACGTTTGAACAAAAGATAAACTGTTTTAATTATCTTTTGTGCGCTAGGTCTGCCAAGAAAGTATTTCAATTCCGCCTTGAAGTCTAATTTTGTCTGCTGTACTAAACGAGCACTACTCGATGCTTAGAAGTAAGTAGAGACGCGTTTTAATGCAGCTATTTTGGCTCAGATCTTTAATCGGCTTCTATACTCAAGAAAAACAATTGAAACAGGGAAGAATTGTCTTCAGATAAGACTTGTTAGGCGTGTGCGGATTTCACAGAACAAACAGTTCAAAAAAAGGTGAGAGGCGCTCTGATGTTTGATGTTTAGTTTATTTTCAGTATATATAAAGAAGCGCGTTTTTTCTTTCGAAAAACCTCCGTACAGAACCACGCTAATTTATTGATTACATCAAGGTTCATTTTCGGCCAATACAACTGCTTTTGTTTTTAGCGTTCTTTTAATGAGAGCGAAGCCTGCATAATTAACCGGATCGCAAACACACGGATTTGTCTCTCTAAGAAAGTGATCAGTTTTGTACGAGCGCCGGAGTACTAGTTGAGAAAGCACGACCTGGACACTTTAGAGTATCTTTAAGTTTAAAAAATCATCAACTTGCATTAAAATCACGCATTATAAGCAAATATTCTTAATTAACAAATTCATAAAAAACGGGAAGGAAAAAACTAACATTAAAATCAACACGTATGTATTTTGAATTGGCAAAAAACTGCTTATAGAAATATTTCTTTTAGCTCAGTTGCTTAAAAATTTTCTTGGACTTAAAACGGTTTTCGAAATTTTAAACAAAAAAAACATTTGTTCTGATGTTTTGATCACTTACTTACAGAAAATAGTTCACAAATTATTAAATCATCATTTTTGAATTTTTTAAATTTGATTTAATGCTTTATTGGAAAGCGCTTTTTAGCTGAAGTTGTAATTTCCAAAAACCATCTAAACTAATACTAAATATCACAATGTTAAATAAACAGCTAGGTTTAATTATATCCTTCTTGAAATGTATCTTATAAGCCAATGAGTGCAATACTCTTTATTGTGGTCTTAGTCAGTTTTCTTTTTATCTCAAAACACATTTCTCTTATGGACGGCAGTGTAACCAGTGTTTGTCTGGAAACTAAAGTAAAGGCTCATAGTCATTGAACCGATGTTTCACTACACCGACGCACGGAGCACTAGTATTTTCAATAATTGACGTGTGCAACATCAAAAAATTTAACTTTAACCCTTTTTCCCCTAAAACGCGTGAAAGTAAAGTGTTTCTACTTTGCCGGTAGTTTTCCCGCCTTTTCAAGCTTGCGACTTCGTGATTTCGCGCCATTTTCCAGAGTCGGGCCTTCCTCTCAACAATTTTGAAATTCACTCTTTTTAATAAGAACCTTTATTCATAAGAACATGAGGCCAAAAATACCCAAAATTTAAGAACATTTTAAGAACATGCTGAGGCTAATGAAGAGCGAAGTGACTTTTATTTTATATACTGAACAAGGTTATGGAAATAACGTTCATCAGTGCAACATCGCCCTTTAGTTTTAATTTGTGTAGTACGAGTTTGGTTTAAAAAAACCTTTTTCATTTTTTATTATATTTTTTTTGCCTGCTATGATAGCGGCCCATTTAATAAATTATATTTGTGCCTACTGTAGGTTTGTACGAATGGAAAATAACAACTGTACGGCCAATATGGTTAGCCTAGTCGGTAAGGCGCCAGTCTTTCGTGCGGGAGGCCCGGGTTCAATTCCCGGTGCCGGACCTTCACTCAGGGTCTTAAAATAACTGAGGAGAAGCTGCTGCCTTTGCTCTAACATCTGCAAACGGTTAGAAATTCGCGTTTTAATGTTACCTAATGTTCCAGAAACTCCGAGTCTGAACTGATACTAACCATTTTTCTTGACAATGTTGCAGTAGTGGTAAAAAGAAACGCAAACGAAATTCGCGAAGTTTCGTTCTTTGTCCTTATAAGAAATTTCGTCAAAATTTGAGCGAAATTTCGCAGCTTTTCCGGCGAAGTTAGCGTTTTCACACCTCGCATTAATTTTGCTCATTAGCAAAACGATTGCTCTACGAAATTTTGTCAAAATTTCGTCGAAGTTTCGGTGAAATTTTTCGAAATTTCGCCGAAATCTCGATCTATTGTTCAACCGTAATTTTTGCGAAGTTCTCAAAAGTGACCGGCAAACTGCGGTCTGAACAATAGCTAAACATTTACTCTGGCGACTTGTAGTTTTTATGAATTTGTTTCGCTTGAAGACAAAGGAACCAGTTACTCTGTTCCAGTTTTAGGAGTAATATAGTAACGGATTTCATTAGAAATTAGAAACGTCGTTTTAACATTTAAGATTTCATAAGCTTCGCGAAATTCTACTGGTTCGACACTTTTTTTATAAGATCTTAGGAATGAAAGTCTGGCATAATTATTGCAACCTATAACCGAAAAAAAAAACTTTTTTCAAATTGAAAGCTATCTATGCACATTGTGCTTCGATTCGAAATGAATTTACACGCGCTTTAATCCGTGTTTCTTTTTAAAGAACTTGTATACGCATTCTCTTTCTATACTTAGCAAATAATCCAGAAAAAGCTTCTTTAAAGCGCGTTGTTTCGAATTTGAATTTGCCATATCACAGCAGTGTTGAACTAAAGAAGCCCGCATTTTGCAGATAAGAATACTAAAGTATTCAAGACTCGTAAGTTTTATAACAGAAATGTTAGATATTTACATGACAACGGTTAGACCGAAGTGTGACCAGTTGCAAAAGACACGCGCTTGAATTCCAAACTTGCTTAGTTTTATAAAACAGTCAGCTGTTGACGTTTTTGCAACTTGTTCCCTTATTAAGAAATCTCAAGAAACTCAAGAACGGGACGAAAGAGTCTTTAAACTATGGAAAATAACAACTGTAGAGCCAATATGGTTAGCCTAGTTGATTCTAATGCGTCTGGTGTAACAGTAGATTCTGGTCCCCCCGATCCCTAATCCGCTAGTGGATTTTGTCTCCCATCCGCGGATTTGGACTTCCCCCAAACTAAAAATAAATAATCCACAATTGAGTTTTGACCGTAACGACGTTGAAATGTATTTATGGACATTCGAGGATTGAATTCCGTAAGTATGAATCTAAACACCTCTGAACGCGGCAGAATCGTTATTGTTTATTAAGTTTTGATCAACCACATTTATTGTTTTGAAGTGTGCAGCTAGATTGAGTAAAATATCTGTATATTCTCTATTTTATTTTTTCATCATTGCTTTGAACGGATCTGTTTCTGTTTAACATGGTGAAATCCTAACGTAAATCAAAGTGATGAATATTGTGCTAGCCTTTTGACGAGTCCCCAAAGTTTTTCCGAGCCGACCAACAAAAATAGTTCTTTTGTGCTGAACACAGATAACAGAACTTCGAATAAGGTGCAAGATAAAACCAGCTGCGTAAAAAAAGTAAACAGAAACTCGTGAGGAAAAACAAATCTTTTTGGATATTTGGTTTGAAAGAATGATTTCCTAAAACGAGATGCAGTAAGTCTCGGTTTGCATCTTTCCTGTTTGAATAACAATGTAATTAATAACAATTTTCGAAGCGTCCGGGTTTCGTAAGTGAAAAGACAATGGTTGCAACTTCGATGAAATCAAAATTCGCATGTTATGATAGAGTGGGACGTGCAACGATTGCTTATACCTCTCAAAAGTCCAAAGAATAATTCGTTTTTCAATGTTTATAATCCTAATCATTTACGTTTTAGATGAACGACCATTCGTTCAATCGTTGCTGGCGTTGGTTGAGTTGGATCGAACGTTCAACAATTCTAGAATAAAACAGTATACAACACAGGTTTTAAGCTTCCACAGGCTTTAAAAACCAATAATGTATACGCTTAAGAAAAGTTGCTAGTTTTATCTTGATTCCTTTAGCTACCGTGTTTCGAGTATCGAAACTTTTGGTGAGGTGGGACCAAATCCGCGAAGGGAGTACCAAACCCGCTAGCCGGTTCGGCCTGGGGGACCAAATCCGCTGAGACACCGGTTTTCTAGCTACTTTAAAGTTTTGTATCTAGAGAGAGTCATTGCAGTCCCCAACTTGTATTTCCTTATTCTAAAAAGCTTACTGCCATTGAAGACAGGAACTGATTTAAAAATCAAAATTGTTTTTAATTTTGGATCATACAACTCAAAGTCCTTCCGCGTCCTTCTCACTTCAAAAGAGCAAAACCCGAACTGAAAGGAAACAGGCGACTTTTTCCAAGTATCTTTACGTGTAAGTACTGTATCTACAAAATGCTTGTATTTCTAACTAAGCAAACAAGATTAGATGAATCGCGTTTTGCTCCTCCAATTTGTTTTATTTTGAGCTCTTCAGAAACTGACTTCAGCTTTGCATTAGATTTTCATGCTAATTTATGAAGCGAAACGAAATGATTATGCAAAAATTTAATATAGCCAGTGGTTGCAGCAAAGTGCGATTATTGTTTGTTGGATACGAAACACGTTTGAGTACCGAATTTGCCTTTATAAAGTAGATGTAATGGTTAATAAGATTAATAACGAAATCAAACAGAATTGTTTCGGGAAAAAATGTTAAAAGCTAGCTATATATATTCTAAGTACGCAAAAGAGCACAAAGCTCCTTGTAACTATTGTTGCTTTGTATCTGCCTATGGAATATCATGGGGTAAATTTCAGTCCGTGATACGACAATTCATAGAAAATTTTTGGGCTAGCTATCCTTTAATCCTTTAATGACAATACTCCTAAGACAGCATGAACTATACTAGGAGGTGAAACTTAAATAATAATATGAATATATATAAATATAGAAAAATATATATGAATTCAATTAAATACATAAATAACTAGATAAAATAGACATAAAATCAAATATGTATTTAAACATATATGTGTGTATAAAATCCAACTTATTTACAGCGAAATTAAAACACTTATATAACTAAGATACTTGCTCACGATT
>JAOBRD020504523.1:0-17211 GCA_027575215.2 Hydrozoanthus sils | reverse complement strand
ACAGAAAAGAAGGGAAGGCAGCACACTTCATGGCCTTCCGGCCAGAGGTCACTCTACAAATCCCTCTCTCCTCACAAACAGAAGTCCCGATTCGCAAAAAAACCCCAGATCCATAAAGCCCAATAAATTCTGCTTCACATGCTTGTCATTTTGCGGTCGAAAGACTCGAGAAGACCGAAATATTTTGAGTTAATCTCAGTTGTTCGGCTTTCCTAAGAGGCTTGTGCCCGCTAACTATGAAACGGCCGTTAGGATCACGTTTCATCCGTCACTCTGATTGGTCCATTTTTGTTAGAGTTTGGCTCGATTCAAGTGGACCAATCAGAGTGACGAATGAAACGCATTTAAGGTAAGTGAAGTTTATTTCAAACTAGGTGGTAATTTGCTCGTACTTAGAGACTCAAAAAGAATTTCCCATACATTCTTTTATACGGCAATTGTTGCTTACGTATTAGCTGATACTAAGTACATGAAGTCCATCGTAATAAGATTCGAAGATGCATGGAAAAAAGTCAAATTTTACGTTTGGGAAGCCTGTGGTTGGAAGAGTATGCTCGCAAATTTTTACACTATTCTCGTTGTGCAGGAGTGGCTGGCGCTGTTTGAAATGCCACCTGAATGGAAAGTTCATGTAAAAAACCGAGTGATGTTTGAAAACACTTCCCCGCCGCGTGTAGAGGATCATTACAGCTATTGCCAGGTAAAATATCGTACTTTATTATACAGATACTGATACGGATTTTTCTTTTCATTACAAAAGATTATCTGCATCACGCGCAGGGGGATACTATTTTTATCTTTCACATGTGTGACGATATTATTGTCGCTATGGTTACTAATATGATTAGCCAATTACAAGCGAGCTTCCCGCTCAGACACGTAGCCGGTTCTTTTGGGAAAAAACTTGCGTTTTTTGTAGGAATTTTATTAGTATCTATGAAAAACAGAACATAACATGGCTGCTTTGCTCATTGGTGAGACTTAAAGATAAAATTCATATCCCCGCGTGGCCATTTAACATCCTCTACTTAGAATGAACAGCAGATATGTACCGTAAAAATATTAAAATAAACTAGAAATGTGATTACTTTTGTTTTTTGCTAGGTTTTCAGCTTTACTTTAGGATTCTTGTAAATAATATGGATCAGATCTACTCCAGTTTTTGAAAACAATGTGCTATGTCTCATGGAAATTTTGAAGGGTCCAAAAGCCTACCCTAATTTTTTAAGTTATAATCTCCACTAAACAAGTTTATCAACATCTTAATTCTCCCTTAAATTATAACGCATGAAAAACAGGAAATGGGAGTTGATTGCAAATGTGAATTACTGAGGATGAAAAGCGAAATTCTCCCAAACTGATTAAATGAAAAGTCTGAATCCTAGTTGGGAGAACTTATTAACTCATCATTTGTGTTTTGGGCAGATAGAGTAGCACGACCACTTTTGTTTCCTTTCGATTGACCTGACCATTGCCTGTTGTTGTAGCAATCGGTAAAATACAAATTTTGTCCTTCTACCTCTTCTTCCTCTTTTCTGTAAAATTTTATATCCTTAGGTTTCTTTTCTACGTGTTGTCTTACTCTTCCATTTTCCCTGCTCTTAGATAAACCCATGAGAGCAAGAAGAGATACACAAAAGCTGTACTGTTTTATAGTGTAGTTATCTTGAAAAATGTTTTGCCAGTTTTGGAGAAAAATTGTTGCTACTTCTTAAACAGTTCTGGATCTAGTACGTTGGTAAAATAAAATAAAACGTACAAAAAGCTGATTCTTCAAATTTCGGGTCTTCGTCAACCAAACTAGTTTCCTTTATTGCAGGATGTCTTCTTCCAGAAGCCATTTTACTCTGCCCCAATCCTACTTGCCACCCCAAGCCACAACTACACATCAGGAATTATGATGAAAAAAACAGGAGGTCGTAAAATGAAGACAACTGTTTCGCCTAAGAATAATGCTTTAACAACCTGGATTGAGGTAAGCATTCTAAACTTGATTAACCGTGGCAGCTTCGTTCCAACTGCTATGACGAAGAAAGGATGTTTTAGAATCTGCAGATCAGTTTTATTTTGGTAAAAAAACTAACGAGAACGGCAAAATTCTGAGAAAAAACAATGATTGCAATTGAAAATATAATGCTTTCAGATGTCTTTACTTCAACAATTATGAAAACAATTCCCGCATCGTTTTCCAACCTAGAACATCTACTTCCACTTCTAAGGGAAACGTACATTCTTTTCCTCCCAACCACACAAACTATAACAAACGGGATTTATTCATATTAAACGGGTAGCACTGTTTCCAACTGCCCAATATTTTGGCTCGAGTCCTGCAAGGCGTTCCTTGCCAGTTAACTTAAAACCAGACGCCACACGGATCTTCGATTGCCTGAAGAAGTTTCACTCGGAACGTTTTTAACGGTTTTAAAATTTCCAGGAACAGATTTTTAACTTTATTTAAATGTGAACTTCAACTAGATGATTTATAACATTCGTACTTTTACCTTCTTATTGAAACCATTAACATCTCATTATTATTGTCAGTGTTATCATTATCAGTATTGGTTCTGTTATATGCATATATGGATTACTCTCACTCATTGGCTTTACCATGGTATCCGTTGGTGCATGACTTCCTATCTGTGATGTGTTTCAAAACTTGTGTCTGGATATTTGTTCGTTTTTGTCAGGCTTTTTATTTTCTTGTTAAAATGCTGCTGAAGCGAAATCTTCAAACCAGTTTAAAATATCTAAAATTAAAGCTTGACCCGTATTATTTCCGCTTAGGCATTTGTTATTGGTTGTTAAATAACTTTCACAGAGAATTTAGTACAATGCAGCTTGGAGTCCTTTCAAACCATGTGGCGTCATAAATCGCCGTCGTATGTTTTGAATTTTGTTCGCACTGAATCCACTATTTCGAAAGCTTATTTCGCGGACTCAAATTGGTCAGGTAAGCACTTGTATATGCCATCTACAGTTAAATAGAAGTGTTGGAAAGTCCTTAAAGCTCTTAAAGTACCAATAACGCAATGGCTTCAGTAGCATTTTAAACTTTTCTCTGATGAAAACGTTACTAATTTGATTTAGTGCGGATAAAAAGACTAGTTTTGTCTTTTCCAGAGTGTTAGTACGAGAAACTTCAAACTATGTATGAAAGATCTGCAACCTTACAAGGGACACCACGATCCAGCGTCGATCGATTATATTGCAATCGGAGGTAAGAACGATCAGGCAATGACGTGCTACTAGAGAAATAATACGAAGTGAAACAGACAATCTTACGGCGCCAAAAGAAGGAGAATAAAGTACGGTCGCAGATATAAAATTAGGGACCTCGAGGAACGAGGCAGCAGCGCTCACGACGACAGCAGAAAATTTTTCGTTTTTTTCGTACTCTCTAGAGAAAACAATTTTTGGATTTTTCGTACTCCCTAGAGATGCCAAAGACAAAAGACGAGGCGGCCATGTTTATGTCCTAAACAAAATAAGTTATAACATACATAGTTCGATATTTACATAGTAGATCGGTAAAATATAGAGTGTATCAGCCACCCATATCAATCACATGTGGTGATATAAAAAACAGCCAATCAAAACGCACGATTTCCATATCAACACGTGTGATTGATATTAAACTTTTCCCGCCGTTGAAACAACTTTTCAATCTACTTCGTTGATGATTGAGAAGATCTCACTAAGTATGTGATAAAAAGAAAATTACATGCCGATCTTAGTTTACGTTTAAGAAGAACAGTTTTATTTTTTCTGTTCACAAAGCGTAGGTCGGATAAAAGAGAGAGCAATCGAGCTATGCGCGATAAAAAAAGAAATAAATATTTTGTAAGGCGTTGTAGCCAACGTTCCCGTCCTCGTAACTCCGAGTAAAGAACCTGTCTGATATATTTTTCAGATCTGCACCCATGCAATTCAATAAGATGTGAATACTTCGCAGTGTGTAAGGCATTTAGTGCTGTGGAGGCTAAGTGTGTTTGTCCGGAAACTTGTCCAACCTACGAGAGCCAAGTGTGTGCTAGTGACGGTGTCACGTACCCGAATCCATGCGAGTACCAAAAAATGGTTTGCCGAAACAAATACTACACTCCTGTTTCACATGAAGGCAGCTGTATAGGTAAGTAGCCCACAAAGTTTTCTATTTGCTTCAATGCTTTTTGTAATGTTAGAGCAACGATGTAGATATAGTGTGCCCGAAAAACTTGAATAGAAAAAAGCATTTTTCATCATCATTTAAAAGTGTTTGTAAACGTCAGTTAAATTCTACCTTAAGGGTCTGGATTATTGTGCCTGGCACTAATTTCTGTGTCAATCTCTGTGGCCTTGAAGATGGTTAGTTATGTCTTGTTCACAGAATGGCGTACGGATTGACACAAACGAACCAATTGTTTGAACTAGTTTGTTTTATTACTTAATACTCGTTCTATTTCAGCTAAAGTGGATAGTGGCAGAACATCGTTAAGCCGATTTCCACCGAAATTGAATCCTGAGCGTGACAAAGCTCACGCACGGGCAGCTTCGTATATAACACCAATCAAAAAATAAAGCTAGCTATTCTTGCTAATTTTTTTGGATATTGTGAACCGAAACGGACGCGAAGCGACTATTTCCTTCCGCCATTTTCTTTTTGTGTCATTATCTACTATTTCGGACGTAAATGCTGTCTGTCATCTTCTTTTTTTAAACCAATCAAATCGTTTGTAGCCGAGATTGTATATACTTAAGTATTTTACCAAGTAGTCAAATGGTGGTGAAGGATGTTAGATATCTCGTAACACTTCTTATTAACCTCGTTGTTTGGTCATCGGTCGATAAATAAAGTTCTGCATGTGTAAATTGTTTCCTAACATGGCTAGTGGATACGAGCTCTCGTCTAACTTCAGTGAACAGTTTTAACAGTTTTTTATTTAACACTTTAGAATACAAACGTGTTTTCTATTAACAAGTTCTTTCAAACGTGGAAGGCGTTGGAAACAGCCCATAGGGGCTAACGAGTTCCTACACCTCACCTTAGTTTATAATATCAAATGAGTGGAGACAAAGTGTTAAACAACTTAAGCAAATAGATACAGATTGATTAAAGATCATTCCAAGACGGAAAAGAACATTCTTCACAGGAAGATGAATCGAGTGTGTACAAAAGAACGTGGTGAACACGATATGTAGAAGTTTTTACTATGATACGATATACTTTTTGAAATCTTTTATAAAAGTTGAAAATGAAGAACTGTTTTGTATTATGAGAGGGTATCATTCCATACTTTTGCAGCTGAATACTTGATATCAAATTTACCATAATCTTTGTTTGTCTTGCGGATATAGTTTTTTGTTATCTTTGGAGCGAGTGTCATATATATGACTTATTGGTTTGATGTAACCATAAAATATTCCTTCAGGCAATAAATTGTTTACACGTCGTTACATGAGTGTCCCCCTGTTTTTCTTACAGATGTTTCATGTTATTCTTCTTTTTAGGTTTTGTATTCTATCTTGGCAGAACAACACTCACGCTGGAGTCCACGGACATTCAATGCAAAGAAATTGTGATTTCTCCCAACCGTTTTAAAAGCAATTCCTCTGTTTATGGAGGGATTCACGTGATGGCAACATTAAACTATTACAATTCCTCGGGGAGTTTCGTGCATGATGCCGCGGTGGCCTGGACCGAGTCAGTCTCGACGGAAGGCTTTACAGTTTGTGCATTGAAGGCTGGAAGAAATGACCGCAAAACACCGGACAGAGGGCTCACGTTTGTTGATTACTTCATATTTCAAGGAGCGCCATCGGGTACAGTGAGCGGAAAAACAAAGATATCTGATTGGTGGGAAGGAACTACATGCAAGAAGGTGGATCTTCCGCTGGTATGTTTGGAGTGTGAATTTTGTAAACTTCATAATCACAAAGATGGTTACGGTTAGTTAACGTGGTAAATATACAAAGACAATATTTACTGTTGCATGAACGCGACTGGTGTTTCTCACCATCGCTATGCAAATCATTACAAACCACAATACTTTCTTGTCAGTTATCAAGAGAATAGGTGGCATGAACACAACAGAGGATTCTCGCCACTCCTTTTTAAAACGAGGATACTTCTTATTGCCTTGAAAATCAGTAGAAACAAAATATTTGCTATCACAGTTTTCAAGAGAAAGTGTGGCATGAACGCGACTTGTGGCTCGTACCATCGCCTTGTAAAAACGACAATACATTACTGTCACTGTTTCCAAGAAAAAAGGTTGCATGAACACGACTGATGTTTCCTATCATTGCCTTGAAAATCAGTACAAACAAAAAACTTTGTCACAGTTTCCAAGAGAAATTGTGGCATGAACGGGACTGGTGGCTCGCACCATTGCCTTGTAAAATTGACATTACTTTACTGATACAGTTTTCAAGAAAAAAAGGTGGCATTAATACAACTGCTAATTCTCGCCATTGTTTTGAACATCAGAGTTGATCTTCTGCTAAATAATCTCGTACCTTTAAGCAGTCTTTTTTATAATAGTTTTGTAAAAGTTTTTGCACAACGGATCGACTTTGATTAAGCTTACAACTGGTCTTTAAAAAGTATAAATTGCCAAATTGTCAGATTGACCCCTGTGGTTTTTTCTTCCTAGACCAAGTTTGACGGTCCTCCGTACGTGGTCCTGACGGCTGAACATAGTGCAGAGAACCAAACACATGACGCTACAACTGTTTGGGTTGAGGATCTCAACGACATCTCTTTCAAGATTTGTCTACGTGAGCTGCAGAGTTTTGACGGCCATCACAAAGATATTTACGTAGTATGTCATAAGTTACCATGGAAACATCTTAATTCGAGATCAAATGTTCCACGAGCGTTAAGCATTTAATTATAAAATTAATAACATTTTTTATCCAGGAAGCCCACTCGCATAAGCGATTTTCGGTGGGGTCCTGCATTTCACGAATATACAAATATTATATTCAAACGTCCATTTCACCGTTCCTGAAAAGTAACCAAGCTTCTACATGAGACCGAGGCAAAGGTTGTTCTGGCACAGTTAGAGAAGTTGAAATAATAGACATGCTAAATAATAATAATAGGTTTCTTTCTTATGATAATCATTTCCACTTCTCTTACTGTGTCAGGATAACCTTCGCCTCGGTCTCATATAGAAGCTTGGTTATCTTTCATGAACCGTGAAATGGACTATTGATCAAATAAAGAATTAGTAAAATATACAAATATTCAAACATACAAATATTCCAATGCACAAATGATCAAATATACAAACATATATATGCATCGCTAGATTGATGCATACATTTCTTTCATTTACGTCTCCTGAAGAGTAATTCGTATGGCTCACGAAGTTTTGAACATAGTCTCCATGCCTGATTGTCATTCCATTGTTTTGATTGAAGGACTTCGAGAATATCTTTTACTTCTTTCTTGTCTAGAGCTGGGTCGCTTACCAGTCCCTACCGTCATATCTGACCGCCAAACAGATGCAGATTTCCTTTGCTGCCTACAAGTCTGCACCAGTTGAGCACAATCATGCCAACTGCAAGGTAACCCCTCCTGCCCTTATTATCTTCCTGTATCATCAAAATATGTTACCATTTCTCAATTCGTAGTGTTTCTGATTTATGAACAAAGGTAGAAAGTATTTTAAGTGAATCAACTTTGCAATTTGCTCATCTACACAAAACCAGATCTCGTTAATTACCTAATTACTCTTAACTTCCCCACTCTCTGCGTAAGTGCTTGTATCAAAAAATTTCTTTAACCTTACCTCTCTTACTCCTCCCCTCCCCCCTTCTCTTCATCCCCTATTTTACACCCACATCCATGCATAAACAACCCATCTTTTTATTTTAGGATGTAAAACTGCCACGTGTTTATTTTTATGTACCCACAATTCTTGTCTCGCCGCACCACCCAACCACCGGACTCTTGAAAGCAGAGCATAACAGCATTTCCACGTGGATTGAGGTGTGTTACTGCTGACCAGCATAAACTGAACAAAATTTACACTAAGCCTCGACCAAACACTTGACATTTACTTTTTTCTTTCGGAATTAAAACGAGAAAATTTTGATCCACTTGAAATTACTTTGTTAGACCAGGAGAATCAAGTTTTGTTTTCAGAGAACGCGTTACAATTGACCACTCCGAAAAAAATAGCGGCTACACCGCTAAAAAAAGCTCGGGGAAGGCATCAGTTGTTGCAGCTCTTCTTGTGCTAACAACTTCGCGTCCTCTCAGAAAAGAACGTTAAACCGTAGGTCCTCGAAGGACACCTCGAGTCCCATTGCCTGTTCTCTTGTGACTCCCTGAGTCAAAATGTTATAAAAATAAATAGGAACAAAAACCAATAACAAAAACACTGTGCATGTTAGATTAGAGGATTTGTAGAGGCCCCAAGCGTAATAATGGCTCCAAGCGTAATAAGGGTGGCTCCAAGCGTAATAAGGGTGGCTCCAAATGTAATAACTAAAACAACTTCGTAAAATTGTTCACGAAGTCAATCTAGGTTTTAATCATGTTGTCATGTGACGTCATCAAACCTTTTATGTTAAATATCTCAAGAATTGACAATTGTCGGTCTTCCAAACTTGTATGTTAGAAGTTGTTCAAATGCCACGAGGTAAAATGCGTTACAGTTAAAACAACATTTGTTTAATTCCTGCTTTTTTGCCTAGTGCAATCGAATAGATTTTTGTCGACAATGAGCTATTTGAGCGTCAAAGCGAGTAGACAGCACTTACAAATTGGCAGAGAGGTTGAACAGATTTCCAAAACTTTGCCAAAGACTGTTATTACACTTGGGGCCAGTTATTACGTTTAGGGCCTCTGTTGAGGCCCCAAGCGTAATAACTGGCTCCAAGCGTAATAGGGGTGGCTCCAAGCATAATATGGCTCCAAGCGTAATAAGGGTGCAGACAAGACACATCCCCTATAAAATACTTAGAAACTGAAAAGGTGCTGATCATACAAATTTTTGTATGAATCGCGGCTTGTTCAGCGATCACAATATCACTCGGCCAGCTGTTTGGTCAAACTATTAACGTGCAAATTCCAACACGGCTTACAACAACACGCTAGTGTTCGATATCGGCGGTTCTCTATTTCGTGATAACGTTGCAACACTATTCATAACTTGCACTATCAGGACCTTGCCAGTTTTTTGGGTATCTTTTAGGGGGATGGAGGAGTGTCTAGTTTGCACTCTTATTACGTTTGGAGCCAGTTATTACGCTTGGGGCCTGAACAGAGGCCCCAAGCGTAAGAACTAGCCCCAAGTGTAATAATACTCTTTGTCAAAGTTTTGGAAAATCTGTTCAATCTCTCTGCTAATTTGTACGTGCTATCCTCTCGCTTTGACACTCAAATAGCTTACTGTCGACAAAAATCCATTCAATTGCACTGAGAAAAAAGGAAGATTAAAAAAACGTTGTTTTAGCTGTAACGCATTTTATAAACTCGTGGCATTTGAACAATTCTAACATGTAAGTTTGGTACACGATCGTCCGACCGTTTTCAATTCCTGAGGTATCTAACTTAAAACGTTTGATGACGTCACGTCACGTGACAACATGATTACGGCCTAAATTTGTTTCATGAAAAATTTTACTAAGTTGTTTTAGTTATTACATTTGGAACCACCCTTAGTACACTTGGAGCCATTTTTACGCTTGGAGCCACCCTTATTACGCTTGGAGCCATTATTACGCTTGGAGCCAGCTATTACGCTTGGGACCTCTACAGGATTAAGGTTTCTTCCTGCGCGTTTTCTATACATTTGTGCGCTAGGAATGACGGGTAAATGTACAGGTCGCCAACTACGGTCATTTGTGCGGTAATTCCTCAATTATAAGAGCTAACAAGCTTTTTTGTCACACCAGGTGATTACAATGATTGTAACAAATGGCTCGCATGCTAGCTGTTTATTATGTTAAAGAGCATGTCGCTTTATCAACAGTGTCCTGCACCAAACTTTGTTTTTTTTTCAGCGAATAACATTAGGAACTTTCCGATTGTGTATTAAAGAGCTGCATACACCGCATGGTTACGATCCCGTCATAGTATCCGCTTTGATAATGGGTGAGTCATTGAGTGACTAATTTATGCTAGAGAGATAAACTTGGAACAAGATTTGGGTGAGGAATAGAGGGTGAGAGGAGTGATCCAACGCCACTTAGTTTTCTCATCAAATTCCTTTAGGATCTTTTTTTTTTATTACATTTTCCAAAAGATAAGAGCAAACGATAGGCCTTTCTCACGCGTTGTTTGGACGATGTTCTTCGTTATTGCGGGGTCAGCCTTGTCAAGGTGTCAAGGATAGCCACACAAAAACGAAAGATTTGACCCAACTGGCCGTCATCTGAGGTTTTGTATCTTTTGTTCATTCAGTCTGGTTAGCCTCCTCATGGTATCAAGGCTGGGCACACAAAAACATTAAAGATAACAGTGGAATTAGTATGCTGGCTACATTTTAAACCCAATAAATTTACATTTAGATTTTTCTCATATTTACATCAGTTACCCATCTCTTATCTTATACTCTTCTTTTTTCCAGGGCGATAACGAATTGGATGAAGAACGGACTAATGTTTGAAAGACTCCAGTGGCAAATAATAATATTCGCATCATGCCACCGTTCTACATACTTGATGGAATTTACAGGCTATTGGCATGTAAAATATTGAATCACCTAAATCTTTGAACTAAGAGATGCCTTGGCACTTTTTCGAACTTTGGGAACATAAATTTTGTCTAATTACGACAGTTGTGCATAATCAAGCGTCTGTTGTATTTGATTAGTAATTTGGTGATTAAAAAAACTATCAAATATTAAATGACACGTGTGGAGCACGTACACGAAAGAATGGAGTTGGTTTGATTTATTTAACTTTTGAATTTTATTGTTATCATTTAACGTTTGATAAACCTTAAGTTAATGTGGTCGCCAGAATTCAATTAAAATCCACACATTCTTGCTGCTTTAATTTGCAAGTGCATCGATTGATGATTTTTATAAACATTTTAGCTTTGGCGAATCGAAGGGTCAAATCTCCTCAAAATCTTTTACACGAACCTCTTAAACGGACCTCATTGTCCTCACAATCATTCTTGCCTTGTCGCATTTACCAACGTTTAAAATTAACGTTTTTTAACATTTTTTGCGTCTTTTCTTAATTGTTGCGTCCCTGTTGCTAAAATGTGAAGTTCCTGTTGTTAATGTCATCGCAATTTGTGTCAATACCGTTATCATGAACTTCGTTATCCTCCTCACCATCATCAGTATCATCAACATCGAGTTAAACATCAGCTTTATCATGGTCCTTTTCGGCATCATCAACATCAACTTTATCATTGTCCTCCTTGACACCATCAACATCTTTAAGATCATTATCAACTTCATCATAATCTTCATCGACATTGAAAACATCATCAGGATCATCATCAACTTTAAGGTTCCCATCAATGTCGATCTACATCGCCGAAGTCTTTTTTTGAATCAGCACCGAAATTACGTTTTACTCAGTCCGAGTCACTTTCTTCACTCTCTGACGAAGACTCGCTCTCCGAACAACTGAAAAGGGAAGATCGTCTGACAGTTTTGTTTTTCAGTATACTGTTTGGTGTCAAGCCGACCTTGTTAAGGACTTCCAGGTTGCTGCCTTGCTGGATAAGAATTCTAACGTTTAAACTCTCCCTGTATTCCATAGCCGCCGCATGTAGGGGAATATTGCCATCTTCATCAACTGCGTTGACATCTGCTCCTCGCCGGACAAGAACCTTCAGTTGTTTTAAGAGGAAGGAAGTCAATGGTCAAAACACTATTAGTTACGATAATCAGAGTAATAGTGAGAATGATAACGATATTACTAGTATAATGACGATGATGAAAATTAGGAAAACGTTAATGGTGTTGATAACGATAATAATAACAGTAAAAATACTAAAATTGATAATCAGTTGCAATTTGTTGAACTTTAGCGCTGACCCAACCAACCCAACCTATAGCTAATCCTTCCCTATACTAACCAACCCTATTTACCCAATCCAACCATACCCTATCTTACCAAACCTAACCCAATCCAGAAATTTCAATCCTACCCAACCATGCTAGTTCTTTCAAATCCTGTCCTTCCCCTCTTACCAACCCCTGCTCATCCTATCCTATCCAACCCTACCTACCTACCCTACCTCACCCAACCCTACCTATCCAGTCCTGAAATTTCCCATCATACCCCACCCTGCTTATTCTATCCAATCCAATTAACCATACCCTACTTTATTTTACCAGCCCCAACCTGTATAACTCTAACAAACTCATTCCTGCCTATCCTTTCAAGCCCTGCCCGCCCATCCAACCCAAACCTACCCTACCGTACCCTACAAACTCTTACTATCAGCGTATACTGACCTTTACTGTGTCTGAACTGTGGTGGACGGCAGCATAATGCAGCGACGTCCGTCCAAATTGATCAACTGCGTTCACGTGACTACCAACATCCAATAGGAAAACGACAATTCCCTTTTCATTTCTACGAGCACTTTCATGTAAAGGAGTTCGGCCCTTCGAGTTCTTTGCATTAGCACAACGTGTAACAATATCACGTTTTGCATCTCCATAACCATCTTGTATTAACGCCTTGACTATCTCGAGCCGATTTCCTGCCGCATAATGCAGAGGTATGCAGTCAAGTTTGTCAACAGCTGTGACGTCCCCACCATACTTCACCAAAAGCTGAATGATCTCTGGTGTGTAGTTATCTCGGGCAGCTATATGTAGAGGTGTCCGGTTTTTCTTGCTCCTGGCGTTTACATCGCAAGCCAAGGTACCGCGGCTCTCTTGCAGCAAGCTGCGCACGTTCTCAAGGAGATTTCCCTGCACCGCCAGATGAAGTGGCGTTTCACCATTAAAGTCGGCTTGGTTCACATCCAAACCGCCTTTACTCATCAGGAAGCTCAAACCTTCTGGATTTCTAACGACAAATAAATTAGTAGATTTACCAATAACAATAGCAAAAACTACAACAACAACAGTGTAAAACAATAACGATTACAATAAAAAAAGATAATTACTGCCGTAGAGAGAGCCAAGTGTTATGAATAGTGAGAGTCGCTGTCTGACAGAACACTTTACAACAGATAACATCGCTTTCGTGGTTTGTAAAGGGATAAAGCAGCGTCGCACGCCTTTCTAGACAATATTATAAAACGCTAGTGTTGTAAACATTTATGAATCACATTCTCTGGACGTAGTTTGATTGCAGCCTTGTACTTTAGGGACTATTAATTAATGATGATAATTTATCTAAGACACAGAAATATAAATTCTTAAATAATGATAATTTTTCTAAAAGTCAAAGAAAAATTAAGATGTTTTCCCCCGAACATCTAGCTTTCATAGGACATTTGTTTGTAAAAAAAATGAAGTTTTATCAAATCGCGTAAACTTTATAGTTTTACCACTTGCTGAAGATCTCAAGGGAAATGCTTTAGTGGAAATACACTTTACATTTTATACCTGGAACTGGCAGCAGCGTGTAATACTGTCCTTCCTTTGGCATCAAGTGTCCTCGTGTCACTCCCTTCCTCAAGGAGAACAACCAGAGTTTTCTTATCGCCGTTTTTTGCAGCTTCAAACAACGCTGTTCTTCCTTTGGTGTTAGGTCTGTTAACGAGCTGTGTTACTGCTGATTTATCATCCTTGCTAGGAAAGGCACATGGACACAGTAACAATAAACAATGGTTATTGAACTGAGTGGGGTGGAATTTGGTCTGAATTATCTGCGTAACTTGAAGTCACAAAGATGATTGCACGACACAAAGTTCAATTACCACTTCACTACATACATTGTGAAATCACACACCAAAAAGGTACAAATCAACATTTTCGTTTATCAAGGAGCAGTTTTGCTAAAAATATGAAAATTATTTCCCCAAAAAGTATTTTCCTAGAGTGGTATACATGTAAATGCAACATAGATTCAACGGGGAATAATTCAAGTTGTGCCGATCTACATCATCAAAAAAAACCCCATAAACCCATACAAAGGAAACGGAAAAATTCTTTGACCTTCAAAAAAGTTTCCCAAAAAGTTTCCTTCTTTTTGTTTTTAATACTGATTGGCCAAAGCAGTAACATCCTTAATTTCTCGAGCTCAAAATAATGCGATCATAATGCTCTGATTGCACAGCAGATTGACTGTGGTTTCAAAATAGAAGTAGTAAAAGTATCGTTAGATCCTTTACATTTTGGGCGATTTTAGAATATACTTTTTGTTTACTTTTCAAAGCCACGTTGAGGCAAACTCAAACGACCCGAAATAAAACAAAAATTAAAATTTACATTGAGTTCCGGCCAACCAAGAACTTCGAATGTATCGGTATCAACTCAAGTCTCAACCACACGTACCCAAACCCAACAGCTCGAGCAAATACTTCCATATGCTTCTTTGTCACATGATATTCACGTACCTACTTTGTCTGGTAGCATAAGAGAGTAACAGCTCAACATTGTGAAGAGACTCTCCTCTGGTTGCCAAGTGCAAGACCGTTTCGCCAGCTCTATTAACAGCGTTAATAGCGGCTCCGTTCTCTAACAAAGTCTTAAACGCGTCTACGCTAGGCGCATCGGCGGCGTCGTGTAATGGCGTCATACCTTCCTTGTCAACTGCATTGATATTTGCTTCCTGCAATAACAAAAAATGAACTGTTTCTGTCTTTCCGACACTCGCTGCTTCATGGAGCGGACTTCTTCCGTTTTCGTCAGTGACGTTGATTGAAGCTCCACTTTTTATCAGTAGCTTAACTGTTTCTAGATCGTGCTTCACGGCGTGATGGAGTGACGTTGTCTTATTGTCACTCGAAAGCGCTATCTCGCACCCACTGTTGATCAAAAGCTGCGCTATGTTCTGCCTCCGAGAACTAATCAGTGTTTTTGTTTTTTCCGAGAACTCGCTTTTCGTTTGGGAAATAAAGGGTAGGCGGTCAAAACAGCTCGAGAAACAAGCATCGTTGTTTATTGCACAATCTAAGGGAGTCAGGCCTTCCATGTCCCTTGCGTTGATGTCTGCTCCAAGTTCCACGAACAGTTCTGTTGTCTCAAGATCTCCCCTGATTGCGGCATGATGCAGGGGAGTCTTCTCAGTCTCATCCCTGGCCCCAGGTTGAAGTCCATGGTCAATTAACAGCTGTGCCGTGCTACGACTACTGACGAAGTGAAGAAAACTGCGGCCCTCCACGTCGCGATCTTGGACGTTGAGACCGGCTTCAATTAGATACTGCACTATATCATCATGGCCCCCTCTCACCGCAAAGAAGACACAACTCCTGAAAATATGGAGGAAAAGAGATATTTGAGTAAAAAAACGTTTGGTATGGTTCACACGCTGTTTAACTTGGACAGAAGTCTTTTAATACAGATTAACCGAATTATTTCAAAGTTTGATAATTTTGTTATAGCGTTATGTCCTTTCTTTCAACGTTTTGCCTCAAAATTTGTTTGTGATCCTGATATTGCATTTATACATTAAAGGAAATATCTCGTGCTATTGCAATTTATTTGCTATAAAAATTCGAAGACTGCCTTCTAACATTTTGAAGTCACAACGTTATCCGACATAAACTTTTTTTAGGGTTAAAAAATTGGGTTAAAAAGTGATTGAGGGAAGGAGCCCGCTCTCCCGCACTTCGTTTATTTTCTCAAGCTTATTTTTATTACGCTACAAACCTGTTTTCGCTGTCTCGAGCGTGGAGATCAGCGCCTTTACCAACCAACAGGCTCACTATGTCCATTTGGCCGGAAGCGGAAGCCATCATAACAGGAGTAGTGCCTTCATTAACCCAGTGCGCAAAATCTTTTCTCTCTTGACCCAGTTCAAATATTTCAGTATCATCAGACTCTATATCCGAGTCGTCCAGGCCTCCCTCGTGATTACTCGTGCAGTCTACACCAAGTCCTTGGCTCAGCAGAAACTCCACCAGCTGCCCGTTTCCACTCCACGCTGCCAAGTGAAGAACAGTCAAGCCGCCCTCACTACGCTCAAACAACAGTCTCTCGTCTAGGTTAAGAAAGTAGCGCACAATTTCCTCTCGACCGGACATGGCTGCGTGGTGGACTGGATTAAAACCTCTTAGATCTTTCGTGAGTGGGTCGGCTCCTTGTGCAACGAGCCATTGAATGACATCGCGAGTATTGTTCCGAGCTGCAAGGTTGAGGAGGGTTGAGCAGCCCTCCTCTCTGTTATGTGACACATCGTTGATTTCAACGCCGTGTTTAAAAAGTTGCTTCAAATGTTGAACGGTTCCAATCCGAGCTGCTAGGTGAACCAACGAGTCTCCTGTCTTAGTGTCGTGTTCCTTCAAGACCTCTAAAACCTTGCGGTGGTCTTGACTATCGAACATCTTTGCAATGTCACAGGCCGACTTACCATGGTAAGGCGATGTCGGCTCCTCCACTCTGGTGCGAAGCGCTATCGTACTCTCCATTAACCCTGGGCTCGAACTAAAGATTGTATGAATTTTATTGTAGTCTCCCTCTATGCATGCTTTGTGGATAGCATTCAATCCCGTCTGGGGGTCGGGTAGGGTGTCGATTTCCAACGTTTCCATGGAAACAGTGGTAATCGTCTGAGAAATACAAGTTAGTGCATAGTTAGGAATGTGCTCGCTTAATTATTACTAAAGAACAAATCTGTAAGGATTTGACACTTTCACACCGGGAAGGGGGAACGTGTGTCTGACGGGGTCGGTAACACCCCTTTGAACCCTATCTTTTTCGGGTTTTGAATGAAAAACGATAACAACTAAATTCATTAAGCCAACATCAAGAAGCAATATGCCGAGTGTTTCGTTTCGGTTGAAAATACTATTGCATCTGAACATTACTGGAGTAAAAATGAGAGAAAACATTTAAGGATTTCTGAATAAATACAGTTGATGTTCACAGACTTACCTGTTGTTGCTAACAGATTGTCATTTTTCATTTTTTCTGCTTATTCAGGGCTCTAGTAACATGCCGTCGATTAATGAATGAAAGGAAATAAGATGGGGAATTTAAAGCAATGTGAGCATTAACGTTACTAACTTGAATGGTTTATATTAAATAATATTAATAACAATAATAATAATAATAATAATAATAATAATAATAATAATAATAATACGCAGAAATAACTAACGGTAATAATATTATTACAAGTTTTCCTGCT
>JAOBRD020504420.1:0-17213 GCA_027575215.2 Hydrozoanthus sils | reverse complement strand
TCATGAAAAAACGAATAAATAGCGGGGTAGAGAGAAAAAATTTATTTTTAAGAAATTTTTGAGGGATGGAGAACGAACAAGTGAGTGCTAAACTACAAGTGTACGAGAAATTAAGTAAAGTGCATCGTAGCCATGGACGTTATGTTCGGGTGTTGGAGAAGAAACGTTTGGAATATGAAAAACTGAAACAAGAGCACGAGGTGTACGACCGTATGGATGAGAACGAAAAAGCGTTACGTTTGGAAAAAGAAAAAGAGAATTTGGTCAAGAAAATGGAAGAAATGCAGAAAATCATGCAGCGTTGTGAGAAACGCATGGAGAAGAAACAACAAGAAGCACGTGATCTGGCGCCTTTATTAGTGTGAAAAACCAGTGGAAAAACGATCAGTGTCCAGCCAGATGTCGGAACGAAAAGATCTCTTAGAGTTTTGTCGCCTATGGAACAAGAAAACCTACCAAGACTTTATCGAGTGTTGGGTCAGCCATGACGATCTCCCAGAACGAATTCGCCTCTACCAGGATTTGAACGGGTGGAAGGAGAGGTACGAACTGGGTTCCATCGAAGTCGCCATCACCGTCATGCTACGCTTATGGGAAAGAGTTCAAGACTATGAACGTGCGATTTTGTGGAAAGATTGGATTCGTACCCTGAGGGAAGCAGAAGAAAAGTTTAAATTCTTCGAAGTGTATCGTCTCATGAGATGGATAGGTCCTTAAAGAAGAAGAAGCACGTGACTTCGTCCCCGCTATAAAAACGGGTGAAAAAACAGATTCCCCAGCAGATTTCCTTCGATAGCTCAGTGGACTGTAGATCCTCAGGTCGCCGGTTCGAATCCTGCTCGAAGGACTTGTTTTTTTGAACAGACTAAGAAAAGGAGGATGGAAAAGAAAGATGTCTTAGAGTGCATCCGGAGCTGGAACATTCCCTTGAACGACATCGACGATTTTTTACAGGCTTGGTTGACGCAGGACCCTGCTCAAGATCGTCTGGACGTCTACTGCCAGCTGCGCGAGTGGGGAGAAGAGTACCATTACTGGGATATCGAAACCGTGATTGAACTGGTGTGCATGGTATGGGAGAAAGTTCAAAAGTACGAAAAAGAAAACCCAGGGAAGACCCTCCGCACTTTACAAGAAGCTGAGGATACCTTTCATATCTTTAATGAACTAGCATTAAAATAAAGACACCAGACGACGAGTTGTAACACAAACAAAACTTTATTTAACGTTGGTTGAAGGGGACAGGAATAATACAGTGGCACGGCCACCCTCCAGAAAGTGGAGGAGGAAGGACCATGAAAGTAGGTCGTGGATAGCCCTCTATCTCTAAAGGAAAAGGTTGTATCTAAAAAAAGAAATAATAAAAAAATATTTAAAAAAAATCTTACGGACTCCATTCGTAATAAAATCTAGAAGGGGGATGAGTTAAACTAGGGTGGCATTGTTCATGATAAAAAGATAAACGTCCCACATCAAAATGGATGGTGAGAGTGACGTGAGTCGACCCAGAGGTCCGTTCTCTGGTACGTTCCACTCGCATCCGGCCACACAGACAGCAGGAAGGGCTGCGACGTACCGTCCTCAAAACCGTTCGGAAGGTATTCATCTGGGGAGGGGTCAAATCCACCATTTGGGGGAAGAGAAAACTAATGGTACTGATCCAAGCCTTGAAACGGGTTTCGGTCAGACACTAAGAAAAAGACACAAAACAAAAAAATTAAACAGGAGGCCAGACGGCACAGCGGAGTCGGGTTTCCAGGAGTCTGTCCATATACTGGGGGTCCTCTAGAGGAATACGGCCAGGATGAATGGGAAACCAACGGGATCGGAGTTCGAACAGTCGACGAGGTAAAGGTTCGGCCCGGAAAATACAAGAAGGAGAATGATAATCAGCCGGATACTGGTACACGTACTCCAGACAGATCCGCCCTTGATTAAATTCAAAGGTATAATCGCGATGACTAGGATGATCCCTGTCTGCATCGTCCAGGTACCGTAGGGAATTGTATTCGTGCCACAAACACGGTCCACATAAACATTCTGTAAAGAACGCGCGGGTATCCACAGGATACGGTTTAAGAACCGTGGCGAAGAGGTGGAAACATTTCCGAACCGTCCAATTCAGAATCTAGAAAAGAAGAAGAAGTCGAAGAAAAATATTAAACAGGAAGCCACGTATCCCCTGGAAGGGTACAATAAGGGTCTTGCCACGCACCGTCCCCTTCAGAATCTAGAAAAGAAGAAGAAAAAATTAAAACAAGAGACATCCCCTGAAGAAAAAAATCTTTTTTATTCCATTACCATCTTTATCCTTTTACACAACAAAAAAAGTGTTTTTTAATAGTCCACGTTACAGAAAACGACCTAAACGAGACGTATCGATATAGTTCGTGTCATAAGACCAGTTCAAACGCGAGCGAAGCCATTGTACAAAATGATAACATTCGACTCTAGGACAATGATGACGAAAAGGGTCTTCATGTTGGCCGCAAGAGCCCACCGTACATAAACGAAGTAGTCTTTCAAATTTAGGACAGCCTGCTTCTTCCAGATTCCAAGCGGGAAGGTTCAAAGTTTGAAGTAAGTCCCGTTCGAGGGTTCCCCCTTTGTAGGCCACGTAGGGACGTTCGACGGTGTGATAACGTTGGTAAAGGTTCCAGAGGTCGTCATGAAGATGCCTGGAACGTCGTCCCTCTCCTTCGTTCGGATAGTAAGAAAGACCGTGGATGTGACGTTGCACATAACGAGCCGTGCGACGATCTTGGGCTGACAGACGAGTATAAGGTAACCAAGGATAATAATGATAGGAGCCATACGATCGATTGTCGTAGGTACACCATCCCATTTCGCGAGGAATAAAACCGTGTTGAGATCGAAAACCGTCCAAGTCGATGACCAGGCACACTTGGGCTAATAGGGGGTGACAGGAGGAGGTTTCCACGCTTTGGCGTTGCGGGAAAGAAGAGGAAGGTCCAGCCATTGGAAGAAGGAACACCCTGTCTTGGTCGCTGGATCCTTGTGCCGACAGGCCATAAAAAACCGCCCGGGATTCTTGGCGGATTGACTCTTGCTCAGCCGTAAGTCGCGGAACGGTTCGTGTTGGCAGAAACAAAGGAAAGGTAAAGTGATGTGGAGGTCGGGAGTCGGTTGTTCTTTATAGTTGGCATGAAGACTGACGTCAAGCCCTGGCAACCAATCATCGATACGATCGGCCCCGCAGCAAAAGATGCAGGCTTGGACGGGACAGCGGTAATACGACCATTGGGAGGCAGTGGTCTTGTACTCCAACAGGAGACCGTGAAAAGGACACCGTCTTTCAAAGATCGTCTCGTACCCTTCTAAAAGCTGTTGCACCATCTCTGGATACTGAGGAATCACAGGTTCCTGCTTCCTTTTCTTGAGCAAGGGTTCAGACGACGAGGACACCACCACTTGATCGTACTGATGGTCGTAGTGGTGTTGTTCGAGTCGATCACTCAACTCGGTGTGTTTTCCACCTTGACGGTGTCGTTTTTGGCGGGTCTTTTCCCGCTTTAAAGCGTTCTCCCACGAGACAGAAGTTTTAGAGTCACCGGCCATGATGTTTTTCCCATGTGAAAAAAAGAAAGACCGACCTCCGACTATATAGGGTCCACCCACACAATAGGAAAACCTTTCCACCAATCCCTACCCTTCCTCCAAGCGAGGCCACCAATCAGCATCGTCTTCCATAACGAGGCGGTAAAGCCCCAAACAGATCGGAGGAGAGAGGGCCGAAGTCATACAAGAGACACCTGGGCGTGTGACAACTACTACAAGTACTAAATATTCGAAGGGTTCTATTGGATTGCGAGCCTTGCCACCAAGGATAAATGATCTCCAGATGTCTGGTGAGGGGTCGTTTCTTGTACTTCTGGAGAGGACCTCGACAATCCCCGAAGAGGGCCTGAGTATCGATCCCATCTTCCCTTTCTTTTCGTCGCGTGGCTACCAGATGATAACACCCTTCTTGTCCCAAGACCTTGCCTAATTGGGAATTCACCTATTTAAAAAACAAAAAAAACCAAAGATCATCATCATCATCGTCTTCGTCCAGAACGAGGCTTTAAAGGGCCCAACAGATCGATCAGATCGGAGGAAAGAGGAGCGAAGTTGTATAAGAGACACCTGGGTGTATGACAACAGTAAATGCCACAACTCGTCCAGAGTCTAAGACGTCTGTTTCGACCAGGACCGAACCACCAAGGATAAATGATATCCAGATGTTTGGGGATGGGGTGTGTCGTGTACTTCTGGAGAGGACCTCGACAATCGACGAAGAGAGCATGCGACTCAGTCCTTTCTTCCCATCGTCGCGTGGCTACCAGATGGTAACACCCTTCTTGACCCGCCCACTTGCCTAATCGTCGATCCACCTAGAAAGAGGAAAAAACCCAAGATCATCCTCCTAGTCTAAAATCGTCCTCCATAACGAGACGCTAAAGGACCCCACCGATCGGTTCCAGGGGGACGTGCCCCAGATATGAAATACTTGAAAGGCGCAGGGTTGACACACGTTTTGCCACCAAGGATGTTTTTGTCGTCGTCGTCGTCGTCTGGATCGTATAGGGTCCCAACAATCCCAGAAGACCGCCTGATCGTCTGTCCTGTCTTGACGTCGATCTCTTCGCATCGCCACCAGATGATAACACCCTTCTTGTCCCAAGGCCTGACCTAAGGTGGGAGCCACCTATAAAAAACAAAAACCTTCCATCATCGTCCTAGTATGATTCTCACCATGAAAGTAGATTGGTGGATTGTTCGCGCTCTGGCCTGCCGGGCCCTGGCTTCTCAAAGGAGATCGTTTCCTACTCGATTACGAGAGCTCTGGGATGAACAGGTGCTCTTTCGACACGTCATGGGAAATCAACCGGGTCATTGGGGTCGTTTTGCCGCCTACGTGGTCTGGTTAGTCCAAGAGTACGAACCCGACGACGCCTACCGTCATTACGAAGAAATCAAACATACCCGACCCGACCTGATCCCTTCGTGGCCCGTGTTTGTCGGCTATTGTCTAGGGTATATAGTATTGAACTGTACACGTTGCCTGTCAAACGGACACGAGTCGTGATGAAGAAGAAAAAGAAAACGTGGGACCTGATACGAACGACGTATCACCAACCCTCGCAGCCCGGCAGTCTAGGAGGTGTGCAAAGGTTTGCCCGTACGAATCGACTGCCCCTCCAAAAAGTCCGTCAAGCCTTAGAACGGGATGTGGCCTATACGCTCCACAAACCCGTCCGTCGCACGTTTCCGACCACCCCGGTGATGGTGATGGGTATGGATCATCAATGGGTGGCTGATTTGGTGGACATGCAAAAACTAAGCAAATATAATCGGGGGACCAAATATTTGTTGACGGTGGTGGATGCTTTGTCCAAGTACGCGTGGGTCGAACCGATCCGTGATAAATCAGGACCCAAGATGAAACAGGCCTGGAAAAATATTTTGAAACGAGCAGCGCCCCGTCACCCTCGACGTCTTCAGACCGATCAAGGCAAAGAATTTTACAATGCTACCGTGCAAAAACTGTTTCGAGAGCAAGGGATCCATCATTTTTCCACGTCGGGGGATACGAAGGCCTCGTTAGTCGAACGGTTCAATCGCACGCTCAAAGGACGAATGTATCGGTATTTTACAGCGGCCAATACCCTCAAGTATCTCGACGTCTTACCCGATCTAGTACGTGGGTACAATGCCTCGTACCATCGGAGTATTCGACGAGCTCCCCAAGACGTGACGTCACGTACCGAAAAAGAGGTGTGGAAGACCTTGTACGGACCACCACGTCGTCGTCGTTCCCTCCGCCCGCCCTCTTTTCGTGTCGGGGACCGTGTACGGATCAGTCAAGCCCGACGTCCTTTCAAAAAAGGCTATTTACCTCAATGGACCGAAGAAGTGTTTGAAGTGAGACGGGTGGTGCTGGGAGATGCCAGAGGTCCTGTGACCTATAAATTGAAGGAACTGGACGGGACGCCAGTCCAAGGCACCTTTTACACGCAAGAACTTCAAAAAGTGCACGTCGACGACGAGACGGTGTGGCGGATCGAGAAAGTCTTAAAACGACGCGGGGATCGACTTTACGTGCAGTGGAAAGGCTGGCCTAAGAAGTACAACAGTTGGATACGAAAACAAGATCTAGCATGAATCCCGACGACTTTCATATCGTGCTGCCTAGTACGGCCTCGGTGGACGAATTTCCCAGCAATACGTCCAATCAGTACAAAGTCCGTTTACCACAACCTTTGACTTTGTCGGGTCCTCAGTGGTACGTGGGGTTGGCCAGTATTTCCTTACCGGATAGTCAAGTCAACTTACGCAAACTCATCCCTAAAATGAATTACGTGATGGCCATGAAATGGGCTAAAGTCAAACAAGGTCGTCGGACCGTGTATACGTCCAACGTGACCCTGGACGACTTGGAGGTCATGACGTCGGTGATCGATGGAGAACATTTGATGCGAGCCATCGTCGAAGCCGTACAGAAAGAAAGGGTCGAAAAGACCCAGCCCGGCGAACTGTTGACCACCCCGGACGGAAAACAAAACTTGTATGCCACCTTCCAATGGATTCCGTACGGTCAAGAGGTGGACTTGTTGATCGACAATACCAAGTCCTTCCTTCACACCTTGTTTTCGCCGTGGGTTCAGATCGATCTAGAATTCGCTCTCAAAATGGGCTGGATCAAGAAAAAAGAGCAGGGAGACACGTATGTGTTAGGTCCCAATCTCCTGCGGGAAACCCATGCTCGTACGTTGAGTACCGATCCTCAAGTCTTGGGGGTCATGAGCAATGCTCAACGGCAACCGGCGTTGTGGATCGTGGTGAATGACCAGTACGTGGTGTTAAGTGGTCGGTGTAATTGGCGGTTCATTAACCTCAACACAGCCTTTCGAAACATTGGAGGCGATCCTCGTCGACCGTTATACATTTATTCGAATGTGGGTAGCAGTACGATGGTAGGAGGTCAGATCGTCGATTTGTTGAGAGAAGTCCAGTACAAACGCGAAGGCAAAGGTTCCTTGTATTTTGAACCGCGACGGATCTTGTACCATCCCGTCCGCAATCCGGTCCTGGACGTCATCGACATCGCCATTGCCGAAACCGATGGGACGTTAGCCAGTTTAGTCCCGACTCAACCCACGTCGTTAACCCTGACCTTTAAAAAGGAAGGACGCTAAAGACCCACATCTCAGACCACCATGGACGCTAGTGAATTTCACATCACGTTACCCAGTACGACGTCCTTGGAAGAATTTCCTAGCAATACGTCCAATCATTACAAAGTCCGTTTACCGCAACCTTTACAACTGACCGGGTCGGGCTGGCGGGTAGGGTTGACGGACATTACGTTACCCGATACCAACGTCAGTCTTCGCAAAGTCGTGCCCAAAGCCACCTTTGTGATGTACATGACCTGGTTTTTGCACAGGAAAGGAAAAAAACACATCCGGAAGCAAGGCATCGTCAACGTCGACGACCTCCAACTCATGAACATTCCCAATGGAGAACAGTTTATGAAAACCATGGTGACTTTCCTGGAGAGAAAGAAACTCAACACGGCCAAAGTCCGACCTGGCAAAGATCTTCGTTCCTTAACGACGGAGGAGGGTCAAAACCTCTTTATGACCATTCGATGGGTCCCGCATGGTTCGGACATGGACATGCTGTTGGACAACCAGCACACGTACCTCCAGGGCACCCAGAACACGCCGGAGATTCATTTTGATCTACCTTTAGCCCTCAAAATGGGATGGATGAAAGAAATCCGGACGCCCCGACGGTTCGGGCTACCCGACCACATCAGTTATGCGTTAGGTCCGAATTTAGTGGCGGAACCTCACCCTCGGACGTGGAGTGACGATCCTCCAGTGAAAAACGTGCTCACCAATATTGATGGCGAACCGGTGTTGTGGGACACGTACTTTCATCAGAGCGTGGCGTTAGGAGCCCGCTGTAATTGGCGGTTCATCAACCTCAACCTGGCCTTTCAAACGTTGGTGGGAGCTCCTCACCGTCCGTTATACGTGTATTCGAATGTGATCAGCAGTACGAGGGTAGGAGGTCAGATCGTCGATTTGTTGAGAGAAATCCAGTACAAACGTCAAGGCAAAGGTTCCCTGTATTTTGAACCGCGACGGATCTTGTACCATCCCGTCCGCAATCCGGTCCTAGACGTCATCGAAGTGCAGATTGCCGAAACCGATGGGACGTTAGTGGATTTGATTCCCAACCAACCCACGTCGTTAACCCTCACCTTTAAAAACACGGGGTAGAGAAAAAATAAAGAACGAACCTAATACGTTTGAAGACGTCTGTTCCTTTTGCACAGCCCCCACACGCACATGCCATTCGTCCCGTTTAAGTGGTGGACGACCATCCTATTGCGTCTAAGAGCCTCTTCAGGACCATAGACTTCCAACAGATGAAAACATTCTTGGTAGAATATCCAATATCCCAACTGCAACAACAACAAAGAAGAACTTCTATAAAAACACGGGTCGAGAGGACGTCTGGCATCAGTCCGACGCGATCATGCGTGGTGGAAGTCTCTACCGTTGGAGTCAACGCGGGGGAGGACTTAAGAGTCAGGCCCAAGAGTTGATGTTAGAAGGAGCCAAAGAAAGTTTACGGGGTGTCGATATCAACCGTCTCGTCCGTCAAGGGTTGGACCAGGGAATCCACAGTATCGATAGGCAAGCTTTAAAAACCAAAGCCGAAGCCGACTTTAAAAAAGGAGTTAAAAAAGGCATCAAACGTAAAGTCCGTCAGTCTTTGCCGGGCAGAGCCGTCAAACGTGTCCGGGACATCTTTAGTGGATCATGAAACCTATTCCGAATCGACCTCGCCTGCACCGTGCACCCCGGAGCATGACCGGACGTGGATGGACCCCTCAACAAGTCATGCAACAGCTCTTGATGGGAACGCCTAGCGGAATTAATCCTAGCGGGATGCGAGGCCGAGGTATAAAAAAGAGACGTCGTCGTCGAGCGGGCACTAGTCGACGAAGACCACGCTACCGTTAAAATGGAAGTCACGACACATGCTGGTTCGCACAGTACGTTGGGTCCTGAAGTGCAATTGTTTACGTTACCCCGAACCGATACGTCCATCAAAGAAAAACGGTTCGTGGAATTCTCTCCCATCTCCGACAACATCACCCCGACGGAATTTGTCATTCCGGCGTCGGATACGTTTGTGGATTTGAACCGTTCCTTCTTCACGGCCACGTTACGTTTGAAGAAAAGTGATGGGAGTAACATTGCCCAGGGGGATAAGATCTATCCCGTCATCAATCTCATTCATTCCATGATCAAACAATGTACCGTCCGGTGGAATGGCGTGTTACTCAATCCTCAAACCGACACCTATTCGATCCGTTCGTACGTGGCCATGGTGTTGAACTACACGGCCGAAGAAGGAGGATCCTTGCTGGCTCCTGAAGGATGGTGGCGAACCGAACCCACCACGGGTTTCGTTCCCCTGGACGCGCCCGCTCAATTGACGGCCAATAACCTCGACAACACTACCCCTCATGCCCACTACACGGCCCTCTCCAATGAACAGAAAGCTTTCGTCTTAGCCAGCCAAACCGAACAAGTGAAGTTTCAAGGAGGAAAATGGAACACGTTCTACTTCAAGCCCATGCACGAAGTGTTTTACAGTCACAAACTCATGCCGCCTGGCATCGAACAGAAAGTCCAATTCTCGTTTCAACCTCCGTCCTACTATCTCAATGCGGTGGGAGTGCAAGGCAAAGACCTTCACAAGGATGATTTCAGCATGAAGTTTTTCATGTGTGTGGTGATGGTAGATCCTCCCTTGTACAAACAGATTGTAGCCGCCCGTCACACCCAACGTCAAAACGTGAAAATGGCCACCATCCGTAGCGAATGCCGGATCTTTAATTTACCAGCCAACGTCCGCGACTTCAATGAAGGCAATTTGTTCCAAGGCCGTATTCCTCAAAGGATCGTGGTGGGACTCTTGCACCCCAATGCCTTGAATGGAGCGTACGCTTTTCCCCCTTTCGCCTTCCAAAACTTTGGCGTCCAAACCATCAAACAATTGATCAAAGGCGAAGAATACCCGTACCGCACCCTGGAATTGGATCATGACAGTAATGAAAAAGATATGGGAGGCTACTTTCGCTTCTTGGAGGCAGGAGGGTTTATGGCCCGGGTCGGAGCCAGTATGATCACTCCGGGGATGTGGGGTGACGGTCGAAATTGTACCTTGTTCGTGTTCGATAACACGGCCAGTGGGAATTTGGACGGACCGTTCATGAACCCCAAACAACGAGGCGAAGTACGTTTGATATTTCAATTGGGAGCCAACATCAACCATGCCATTAGTGTCTGCGTCTATGCCCAGTTCGAAGCCGTGCTGGCCACTGATCCTAACGGAGCGGTCTTGTACGACATCTACGATTGAAGAAGAACATGGAATTCGAAGCCGTCACCACCGATCAATTAGAAACGTTAGCCCGTCAAGAAAAAACGTTGGCCCCTTTTTTCGTCGGGGTGTTTGCCGCCAACACGTTACCGAAATCCCCTCGCTACCTGAAACCACAAGCCTACATCGTCAACACCGACCCTCATCCTCGACCAGGACGTCACTGGATCGCCTTATGGACCCAAGAGGGAGTGTGTCAAGTCATGGATAGTTATGGTTTACCTCTGGCCACCCACAGGACGCCTCATCTGCAAACGTGGTTACGGAAACACTGGTCTGTCGTGGAAGCCAATACTCAAAGTTTACAAGCCATGAACAGTGCCACCTGTGGCCATTATGCTTTACGTTTTCTCATCGAACGTAGTCAAGGACGAACGATGCGTCAATTTCTAGAACCTTTTCGAACGTATGATTACGTGTACAATGATGCACTGATCGCCCGTTGGATGAAACATAAAATGTTAACGTCTGTAGCTCCGACTCAGGTCGGGGAAGAACTGGTGTACCAATAAAAGAAAAGAAAGGAACTGAAACAGGGTCATTTGTCATGTTCTTTCGAACCCCTTCGAGTATTTTAGTGGCGGGTCCTTCCGGGTCAGGGAAAACCGTCTTTGTCAGCCAATTGTTGCAACACCCTTCCCACTATTTTCAAGACTTACCGCTCAACCTCCATTATTGTTATGGCAGTTGGCAACCCGCTTTTGAAACCTTGCAACAAAAACAAGGGGTGATCTTCCATGAAGGCTTACCCGAACGTCAAGACCTGGAGACTTGGTTTGGTCCCACGCAAGGAGGTTTGTTGGTGATGGACGATTTGATGGATGAAGGCAGCAACGATAAAAAAGTGTTGGACTTGTTCACCAAAGAATCGCACCATCGGAACATCACCGTCATCTATTTGGTGCAAGATCTCTTTCCTCGCGGCAAATATGCTAAAACCATTTCGCGCAATGCTCACTACATCGTGGTGTTTAAGAACCCACGCGATCAAACGGGCATTCGGATCTTGTTCCAGCAAATGTTTCCCACCTATTGGCGACAGGCTTTAGAAGTATATATGAAAGCCACCGCCCGTCCTTTTGGTTATTTGATGATCGATCTGCATCCCGCCACCAACGATACGTACCGTTTATTCACCCACATTTTAATCGACGAAGGGTACACGCATACCTATCGACGACGTCAGCAGCCACAGCAGCATGAGCAGTCCCATTCGAATCCGCAACGAAACCGTCGAAGATCTGCTGGAAGGGACCATTGATGCCAGCACCTACCGCGATTTGTTTACAGACGAGACCTTTGTGCCCGAAGAACCACCCCGACCGACTCCGTCCCCTCGTCTAGTCCCTACAGCGACTGTCACCACCCCGAGCCTGCCTACTTCGGTAGGGGTCGGGGCCAGGTCAGCTTTCACCACCACCGACGAAGAGTATGGACGCATCTATGGGACCCTCGAAGAAGTGGAAGAAGAAGGAGACGTCAATGTAGGAGCTTCTACTTCTCAAGCAGGACTATGGATCGACCAAAGTCTCCATACTCCCTCTCCTAGAGCCACGACCCCTTCACCCGCTCCGTCGGGTCGAACCGCCTCTCCTTTGGTGCTGGACGCTCCGTCCCCTACTCCTTCCTTCGTCCGCGCTGCCCCGAACAACAACAACAACAACGACAACGAGGCCCCATCACCTGATTTACGACAAACCCTCCACCAATTACGACAAGATGAAGATCAACGTTTACGAGGTCGTAATATTCATGCCGTGACCCACACCAATACCATCACCACCGTCTATAAAGATGGACGCACGCCTGAAACACGACGAATATCGACTCGAACCTCCGGAGGAAGAACAGTAGCCCGAAGAAGACGAGGACGAGGACGAGGACGAGGACGAGGACGATGAACCGGGAGTTATACCAACATTATCATTTTTATTGGTGGTGTCATCGCCAACATCACGTGCAATTGAAACGGACGCGTTGGATCCTGACCGTCCTGTCGCTCCTCTTGTTAGCAGCAGGTAATATTGCTGGCCCTTTGATTTCCAACGTGTGGGTGTTGGCCGGGTTGACGTGGGCGTCGGTGGTCTTGAAAGGGATCATGGAATACCGCCAGTACGAAACCAAAGTGGATTTGAGTCGTGTGGCCTACACGTCGTATGCCAAATGCCTGACACGGGGTCAAACCCTGAACGTAGACGAATTGGTGTGGACGCATAAAATGATGATCGATTTAGCTCCCGTCGTACCCGACCGTCTCCGTCAAAAGTATCAACGTCCCGACCGAGTGGATGGCAGTATAAAAGGAGACGTAGCCTGGGACATAGAAAAAAGAAAAGAGCATGGCCCGTCCTAGACGACGACGACGACGACGACGCCCCCAGGTCCAGAAACGAAAGAGGCAACGTGGTCGGGGTCTCACCCGGTTCACACCCCCTAAACGGGCTTCACAGCGCGGTGGACTATACATGTTGTTAGACAAGAATTTCCACAACTATCTCAAAAGACTATAAAAAGCCATACGGCGGGTCCTCCTCCCCTATAAAAAGCATGTTCCACCGACGACGTTCCAGCAGACGAACCACACGTCCCAGAAGACGACGAACCACTAAAAGAACCAGAAGTAGTAGAAGATTACCCCTCCTTCAACGAGGAGGTGCCTCTCCCCCTTTTGTACCCAAAGGAGGAATCCAATCGTTCCGAAAACACGCTCAACTGGGAGGCAATTTCCTCCAGGACATTTGGAACGCCACTTTAGGAAAACTCTTTTAAATGCCCAAACGACGAGTGGTCCGACGTAAACGAAGAAGAGGAAGTCGACAACGAGGACGAGGATTACGCCGCTACGTTCCCAAACAACGAGGAAAAGGCTTCGGAGCAGTGGCCGCGGCTTTGAGTCTATTACCTTTGATTCTCGGCAAATAGAGTCTTCTCTATAAAACAAAGGATCCCATGAGACGCCGTCGACCGTCTTGGCGAACTCTCCAACGTCAACAACAAGGAGAAGGTTTGGCTTCCTTGATCCGAACCCTCCCTAAACTCTTACGCAGTGTAGGACCCAAGTTAGCTCGTTTGACACGCGGGGTACGGAAAGCCACCCCGAAAGTCACGCGACGTTTTCGTGGAAGAGTCAAGAAAGTCGCTACCAAGAAAAACTTGAAACGTGTAGCTAAAGGAGCGGCCATTGCCGCTGGAACAGGAGCCGTGACCGGAGCCGCCCAACACGGGGTACGAAAACTCCTCGATAAATAATGAAGAAAAAGTATCCCAGTGCCCGTTTAGAAAGGCAAGCGCCTTTTCTACACAGTTTAATGAACGCCCACAGTCATCCTCGTCTCCGTCAACAAATGTTACAACACGCCAACAAAGATCAGATCAATGCCATCAGTGAAGTGGTGCTCAATACCCTGAAAAGCAATGTCCCTCTGGACCCACCCTTAATGGCCCGTTTACGTCGCTATAAAGACCCTTTACGTCAAGTGGGACGCCCTAGAACCTCCGTCGCTCGTCGAAGAAACGTCTTACTCCAACAAAAAGGAAAAGGGTTTTGGATCGGATTGAAAGAAGTGTGCCGTTGTACCCTCCCTCCCTAAAAGAAAGACATGGAAGAAATGCTCCTCATTCCCAAAAAGGAAGCTTTGGACGATGTTCACTATTACAAAGAAGAACTGACAGGCAATGCCTGGCTGAACAGAGCCGGGGAATTAGCCGCGGCTAAAAAACGGATCTTGGAAGACCCTCGTCTCACCCCCCAAGAGATTGTCCAACGCGTCCAACCCCTGAGTCATCAACTTTTCAAAACCAACAAACGACTCCGTCAGATCCCACCCGTCAGTGTGGGAGGAAGAGGAGGAGGAGGAGAAGAAGGGGAGGACGACGAACCCGACGACGATGGAAGTGATTTAGTCAGTACAGGACTCGAGAAATGGTTAAAACGATTAGCTAAAGGGATTCAAACCCCTATGACCACGAAGACACCCACCACGCCCAGAACGGTTCCAAGACCTCGTCCCACACCCCGTCCACGCTCCTCACGAGGAACCCCCCTCACCACCTTGGGAACCCCGTCGACCTCATCAGGAAGACCTCCACCCCGTCGACTTGCTCCATCCCTCCCAGCAGAAGAAGAAGTTACACCTTCTCCTCCCCCCAAGAAAAAGACCTTGACTATGAGTATCGTCGAAGGAGCTCTGAAAGGCTTAACCGGGGAAAAAGCTAAACAAAAAGCCAAACGGTATACTCCTCCTAAAACCCGATCGAAAACCCGGGGTATAAATACCTCCCAGTGGCTACCCTTTCATTAAGTCCAGAAAAAAGGATGGCCCGAGGACGTCAGAGAACGAACCCCCGACGACGACGACGACGACGACGCCGTCCGTCGCAGCAACGAGGCCGTGGGGTGGATATTCAAAAACTGTTAGCCAAACCTGGGATTGAATGGCACGTGCCGGGCTATCAGTTTCTGGGTCCAGGGACGCATCTCGAGAAACGTTTGAAACGAGGGGATCGTGGCAAAAATCGATTGGACCGTATTGCCAAGCAACACGACATCGACTATACCCAAGCTCGAAGTCTGAAAGACAAGCATCGCGCCGATCGCAAGATGATCCGTAGCATTGAACAATTACCGGGCAGGAAAACCCTCACTGAACACGCTATTAAAAAGATCATGCAAACCAAAGTCGGACTCAAGTTGTGAAGAACACTTTTATTATTATTTACAAAATGAACGTTGTATCCCTATTTACACATGTTGATCATTAAAGAAAAAAGAAGATGAAAAAAACACTTGTTTTTTATGTTTTAAGTCCTAAAATAAGCGAACCAGGAAGGAATCAGAAGACAACAGCGTTCCCTAAACGTGTTTCGGGTATGTTGGAACGGATAACAATGATCTTGGTTGGCCCATACCGAAATGGAACGAATCTACAAAAAAATTTAACAGTCCTATGAGAGGGATCCGCTAGGTTCTAACGGGTCAGGTACAGGGAGAGAATGGGAAGAGGGATGGTAGGGGTCCGACCCACGACGGTGTTCCCCTGACCGATGAGCGTATACACTTGGACCTGACATTGATAGTGTTGGCAGACGTAGTGTCCAGTCCTTCGTTCCAAATACAGACTAGACACATGTTCGTGAAACCCATGATAAGAAGGAGGGTAGTCTCGCAGACCCGGTAGAACCTAGTGGATTAGAAACTATATTTAAGAGAGAGCAGGTAAATCAAATAAAAAGTTAACCCCACAATCACTAAAAGGAGGACCAGGATAACCCCACTGAGGACAATAAGGTCCGGCTGGTGTTTCCAAGCCCAACGAATAAGTTTGAGAACCTAAGAGGAAGGCAAAAAAACTAAGTATAAACGATGGGACAACGAAAAAAAGGGTGACAAATGGGTAGGAAATAAAGACAGGAGAGAGTAGGGTTCCTGGCATAGATCTTTTTCCAGTCACTTGTGAGAACCTAAGAGAAAAAAGAAAGCCTAACTATAAAAACTAATTATATCCAGTGGAGTTCGGATAGAGGGGGAGGGTCGTCTTCTTCTTCGTCCTCCCCCAGGCAATTGTACATCTCTCGGATGCCACTATGACAGAATTGTCTGCACTGGACGTACAGACCGGTGGAGAAATGCACCAGCATGCCTATTAAATGTTGATGCATTCCTCCATAGATTCTGTACATAGTGGCATCCCTGCCTACGGTCCACTACAAAAAAAGAAACCTTATCTTAGTTCAGAAGGTAAATCACTACAAAACACTACATACACCGAGATATAACGTTCATTTTGAAATAATTCCACCTCCATTAAATGTTTATGCCGATGTTCTTCACCCGAACCAGCCTTCCTCAGAATCTAGGACAGAAAGGGATTTTTTTTCAGCCCTCCTTATCACCCCTCTCGAGAGTTCGTTCTCTGGTTATCCTCCATAATTTAAAAAGGGAAAGTCTATATGACACCGATTTAAATCTTGGTCGTAGAGGGAGTATAAAACGTCTTCATCTTCTTCTATCCAGATTCTCTGTAGGAATTCTTGATGAAGACCCGTACACCAAACGTTTAAATCGTCCCTAGGATACCACTAAAAATAAAGTTACCATAAGACCCAAGGGATTCATCTTATAGAGCTCCTCAGCCTAGAGAGACCTGTTCAGAACAGTCCGGTTGGTCATCATCGGAGCCTTTTTTATTTTTATTAAAAATTTAAAAAATTAATTAAGAAACATGTAATATGGGAATACAGTTATCAGACATATCATCCAAGATGGTTTCCAACACCTCTTCTGGAATATTTTCGTCATCATAAAACCGTAATTCCCATATTACTTGGTGGACCCTTCCGGGACACCACCCGGTCATCATCTCATTAAACGGATACCACTGCAAACAAAATAAAAAACCCACCATCAACCTAGGTAAAGTATGGGAATACAGTGATCAGAGAAATCATCATTCTCATCCCCTAACTGTAATTCCCATACCACCTCTAACTGCCTGCCAGGGCACCACCCCGTTTGGAACAAGTCCATAGGGTACCACTGTTAACACAAAAAAGAACCTCCCATTAAAATCTCAAAATTCAAAAAAATTTCCAAATAAAATTTTCAAAATACTTACGGTGCCGTGTTTGGCACATCTGGGTAGGGTGGACATTTCCTCATGGATTTCTTTGATGGCTGGTCTTTGGCCATAGGCTCTGGCTTGGGCAAGCTCTACCTCCGGCCGCATCACGTCGCCGATCTG
>JAOBRD020504210.1:0-17215 GCA_027575215.2 Hydrozoanthus sils | reverse complement strand
TGTTCTTAAATTGTTCTTAAATTTTCGCCAATCTGAGCCTCGTTCTTATAAAATTGTTCTTATAAAAAAAAGCGTGTGTTTGTTTATTCATTTACTTAGCTTTCACTGTATAACAAATTAAATAAGACAAAACTTATACAGTGAGGCGTACTACAACAGGCCATAGGCCCCTAAAGGGTAGACCGTCGAATCATAAAAACTAGAAAAGAATGGTATCGATCAATAGTAGTAAAAATATTGCAAACGTTAAAAATTACTAAATTTCGTTAACCCTCCCAAAATTCCCCATTAGCAAGTCTCATGGGCGGCGGAAGCAAAAAATCATATTGGGAAAAGGGGGCACTCGGTGGAAATGGTACAAGTTTGAGAAGGCAAACAAATAGAAACTATGAAAAATAATGAAACAATTATTCCATGTGGCAAGGTAAAACAGTTATTCCATTAAGGCTATTTACAATCTCATATCCAACACGCGCTCTTGAAATATTCGACAATTATTCCAAATTTCTTGAGTTTTCCAAACCTATCGACACCTAAAAATGGCAGCTAAATTTTATTCAGAACTTTTTTTCAGCTTTTCAACACAGTTTCCATATATGGTCAATTCGAGCTGATAACCGAGATTGAGTGACCAATCAGAACGCTAGAAATGCAATGTTCGAGGTCGGAAATATAATAATTACTAAATATACTGTGTACGGTTCCCCCTCTTGCATTCCTTCCACTTTTCTTGCGACTGACGCTTTGCAAAAGGCAGTCATGAGAGACCTTGGAAGAAATCACGGCGAATGAAAGTAACAAAGATATTTAGCAATACGAGCTGGGTTATAACTGAAAGACAAACAAAACAAATGAAACAAAAGCCTGGTTTGAGCTTCTTCGTTTGTTATTCCAACTGATTGAACTAACGTGTACAGTACAGTCATACGTTGAAGAGTATTTTTTCTTACAAAAATAATTACAAAAAGATTCTTAACTCACTTATTTAAAAGTAAGAGTTCACAATTCAAATAAATAACATTTAGGACGATACCTACATCAACAGGGCAGCCACCAAACTATATTTACGATCAATAAATTACACATGATAAGTTCGCTAGTGAGGTATTGAATCTCTCAACATGAAAGAATTTGCGTTATTGTCTAAATTATTTTTCCTATTTGTGCTAATATATCTATTTACATTCTTTGAATGGAAAACTTGCGGATTGTTACTCGTACTTGTGTCTTGGTATAAGTTTCTTCCATCTTTCTTTCTTTAGCTCCAAGATATAAACTAGGATTGAAGTTGTATCAAGCTTTCCACTATACAATACAATGTCAATGCGAGTGAAAACATTTGTAAAAAGAATATAAATTCATATTACTTATAAGTTGCCTTCTTTGAAATAAAATCAACTTTCACCATCACAAGACTCGCTCCTAAAAAGCCTGATTGTGGTCTGGTCTCAAATTTTGTTTGCTTGTCTTAGCAACCCTTTCAAAAATGAAACAAACTTGTGCTAGTAACTGTCTATCCAACTTTTTTTGGAACCAAACAAATCATAAAATCACACTGGCGCTATTGGCAACTTAAGACAGACAAGTTCTAATACAGCTATTTCATTGTAAGGGGAAATTACTTTTTGTATAATTCAATTTTTCTAGTTAAAAACACTTTTTCTCTCTAATATAATTCATACACTTGGCATAAAAAAGTAAAAATTATAAAAAATTTCCCCATACGTTTTGTTTAAAAACTGAAGACTGCTTCGCTTATGTTCTTACTTCTATTTTTTTTTCATTAACAGAATTTACTATGATAAAAAGAACTGAAGCATTCATTCAAACAGTTTCATGCCATTTTTGTTAACTGAAGTCAAGATTCGATAGAATCAAGAACAGTCTAACACCAATACAGATAACAAGAACGAAACCCTATGTTAATGGCTCTTTTGAGAAAACATTTTTTTCGGCTTAATTGTATAGAGTATTCTAAAATTAAGGTAACCGTGCACAAATTTCTTGCAGATCCCTTTCAGTACGCAATCGACTCCCTTACAGGGCACAGCCCCAGCTCAATATTTGTAGTTCTTGGAGTCACTGGCCCAGCCTAGGGGAAACCAAAGATTGACTCCACATCTTTTAATGCTCATTGTTTACTTAGCATCTGTCCAGTCTGCCACACCTTAAGTGGAACAAGGGCCCTTGAGAATGTATACCAGCTTTGTTTTTTCTGCAGGTTGGAATTCGCACCAGATGTTCCCCTACTGTTCCATTTCTGACCAGCAAGTTGAGAAGTTGGTAGTTTGGCATGGCACTACGAAGTTCTTGTTGCAGCCACAGGAAGATAATGGAGGACTGATGTGTTTGCAGTTACATTATCGTTTACAAGTATATCAACAACTTGTTTCCAGTTCTCGAAGTTAATACACGAACTCTGCTCAAGAGCTGAACAATCTTTGCCCCGCTTCAGGTAATGTGTCTTCCAAAATTCCAACAATGTTCTGAAAAGTAGAGAATAAAGATTTGGAATCATTCTTGAAACAAAAACTTTCTACAAGTTACAAGAAATTCGAAGTTTTCTAGCTTGCATACAAAGCCTGCTCATATGATAAAAACTTACTCAATAGAAATAGTTACAAGTTCGGCCTGAACAAAAAAAATCTCTTTTTTTATAAATAACACGCAACTGCAATAAACTACAAATCATTACAAACTGTTATAATTACCTCAAATTGGACATAATAAATCCTGGGTTTCTTTGGATAGTTTCTTCTCTGACAAATGCCTATGTTAAAGAGACAAAAAGCTGATCAAATAAATTGAAATGATCTTTACAAGCTCTGGTGGGTTCTGTACATGTGTGTATGTGTCAACAATACTTTGGGTGCCCAATTGCAGTTGAAATGAGACTGTATTTACAAAATCATACTCACTCGGAGATAGACTGGCAACTGGCCTTGCTTGTAAGCAAACATGAGGAACACCAAGGTCGTGTTAAGGCAGCTAACGTTCTCCTGTTCGAAAGCAAATATTTCTTGTTAATACCCAAACAGCAAATAGTTTATTTGCACATTATTTCCAATATTTTTTGTACTGAACCTGTTTGACTTCAAGTCAAGAATCAAGACATTTTTTTGTAAAGTAGGGGCACACTCAAGATTATTTTTAGAGGGAAGGGGGGGGGGAGGGAGTTTGTTCGAAAGTCATGTAAACCAAAATAAAGATTTAAAAAAAATTTTGTTGGAAGAGAATCTAAAACATTAATAATGAGTTTATTTTTTCAAGTGAAAAAAACTAGCAAAATTCTTAAAAGTAAACTCCCACAATAAAGACCTACACAGAGTCTGTAAGATGTGCATGACAAAGTCAACAGAACCTTGTGGCAAGAAAAAAAGAAAAAGCTTGGAAAAGTGGTGGTGGTGGGGAGGGAGGGGGGGGGGGTTCTTGAATCCCTAGGACCCCCCAATCCTATGTATGCCCCTTTAAGGGTCAAACTGGCAAACTCGCTGAACTCACCTGAGTCAAGGTACTAACAGTGATGGTATTAATCAGCTTGTACAGAAGAAACATCCTCTGGTCAAAGTTGTTTATGAGTGCACCAAGCCGACACACACCTGTTATTAGGGATTTAGAATAATTTTCATTATCTACAATTCAAAACTCATTGACAGACAACAATCTAAACTTAAATTATTATAAACATCTAGCTCATAGGGGGCAAAAAGTGAAGTTTTACTAAATTACGAATAGTAACTTCTTAGAATCACAGCATAATTTTCTCCAACACAATGACAAGATTGCCGTTTGGGCAGTTTATAACCGGTGAACAGTGACATCAATAGCCCCTGACCCCACCCACTCCTTTTCGTAGGAACATAGGGTAAGGACTTGTTACATACCTGTTTGTGGCATATTTGTAGCAAAGTGTTCTTGCGACAGCACTAGGCACCTGATCAGCATATTGGAATCAATCACATTGGCTGTAAGCACTGAAATGAACTTCTCAAACTGCAAAGAAAAGAAATAATGAAAAAATTATATCATGTGTACAGTTTTATATCATGTATAAAGTCTGCTGAACAACAAAATTATTAAAACAATCAAACTAGACTCAATATATAATAATTAAGTAATTTATAATTTTAAGTATACATACTAAAAGCAGTCAAATTCAACTCATATGGCATCCAGTAAACAAAAAAATGTCTGTGAAATAAGCATCATGTAACAGGGGATTTGATAATTGAAAAACGATTGTGTGTAGTTTGGACTAAGTGTGTCTATGATGACATGAAACTCTGTGGACTCAAAGCTGATGGTTTCTAGATGGTGTAAAGTAGGGCAACCACATGTAGATGTTGACATAAAATGAATGATGATGATGATGATAAAAGACCATGCATTTACCTGCTTCTCATTAACAGCACAGTTGAATCTTTGGAATGCAAATGGATTGAACTTCATCAACTCGCCAAGGAGATCAAAACTGCTCTGTAGAATCTCTTTTGGCTTCAATTCTCGACTTGTGATATGGTCAACTAGATGCTGCAGGATTGAAACAATAGTTTATTTTATACATGCTATAAGCTCAGTGGCAACAACTAATATTTAACACAATTTATGTTTTTATAAACTAATTAAGTACTACAACTGATAAAATTACCAACTCTAAACACAAGTTTGAAAATGGAAAAGAAAAGTGATTTGCCCTAAAAACAATGTTTTTAAATAAAATTACTTTAAACTATTCTTTGACCAAGCTTCTGGGGCGTACTTGCTCAGAAATTTTGAAGTCGAGAACTAGAGTCACTAAAATGCAGCAAATTAATCAAATCCAAATGTACCTGAAGCAATTTCTTACCTGAGAAACTTGAACATGGACCACATAGATTAAAAGTGTCTTATATAATTTGGCCCTATATTTTTTTCCCCAAAGATTTTACCAAGGCAAGTGCTTCAGTTTGCCTTCAGGTGGCTACGGAGCTATATATTTTAACTTAAAACTCCTAGTTCTATTGGTATTAACCAAAAAATTGTTAATGTATCACATACCTCTAACAAACCTCTCTTGATGAGAAACAGTTGGTCTCCAATTGATGCTCGTCCTCGTAAGAACCCTTCAATAGCTCGCGACAACCAGAACCTCAATGGTGCAGTTGGGGGGGACTTCAGAAGTACTTCGAGGATCTTTGACAAAAGCCCTTTCTCTCCAACGCAGCATAATTTTCTATCAATTCGTTGAACACTTTCAGGGACCTCCAGGTTATTTTGTTCTAATGACAATAATAATTAAAAACAATCAGTTTCCTTATGGATCAAGATGACACAAAACACAGTTTTTAGATTTTTAGCAAGGTTACTTCAGAAAATAGACTTAGAAATAGAAAATAGATGTAACTTTGTGACTAGGTATACACTAATGAGCCCCCTAAAAACAGTTCAAATAAACAAGAGACTTTGCTTGTTTAAGTTCTTTAAAACAAGTGACCAAGCCCCTACACCTTTATTTGAATTACAAGACACTTACCATATAATTCTTGTAGCTCGTCCAGTTCTGATAAAGTTAACATCAGATGCTTATTTCTGAGAAAAAATTAAGAGTTAAATCAATAACTACATACTTATTTGTCTATTTTTCTAATCCCTTTTTGATACCCTAGAAACTGCAGTGCAGATATATCATAAACTATATTTTTCTATACTTTCTAGTAGTTGTTTTCTTAGAAAACACTACCATTACATTGACAGACTTTATTCTAAAAACTTATAAAATATGTGGCAACCAGATGGGGTGTATTGCTAAATTGTCCCAACTAGAACCCATACTTTTCCTGTAACCAATTTAGGAGAATTTTGCTTTTCATCTTTGGTAGTTTTTACATTTGACCAATTTCTATTTTCTTGTTACAGAATGACCTATTTTGTATGAGTTATGTGAGGAGAAATTAGATGTTGATAAACTGGCTGGAGCTGAAAGAGTTAATGTCTGCACTTACTCATGACGGTCGCAGAAGCTGTGCACCAAACGCAAGAACTGAATCCTCAAGGCTGTTTCCTGTGATTAAAAAAAATACAAACTTGTTAGAGATGTTTGTGCTCATTTTATTAGAATATAAATTTCAAATATCTTTAATAATTTCTCCCAAAATAAAAGATTGTCTGCTCAGTGAATATTACAAACACTTACTGGAGTGCATTCATGGTCCCCACTGTTAATTTCCATCAAATCTGGCCGCCTGTTGAAAAGAAAAAAAATACAGTAGTTAAAAATCGTTCTAGTAGTAGTAAACCTGAGTGTACTTTCGACTCATAGAAATTAACTAGACATTTCTGTGGTAACTTCTCACCTTTCACCATTGGGCTGTAGCCACATCAACTTGTCAAACAAACTACACATTCCAGGTACTAGTCGCAATTCTGACAATCTTTTTTGCACCTGATAAATAAAGGGTTAAATATCCAACATTGTTAATTCATCAAATACTTATTTTTAAGACCAAAAATAAATGTGATAAATAGATAGACAGAGGGATAGTAGTAAGCTGCTTTATTCGCATGGTAGTACTTGAGGTGTTACATTGCTAAGGCCATTTTTTTACAATGATAAACAAAACAAAAAACTTATAAATTGATAGAAAGTTACCAGATACTTTAGATAGATAGATGGACAGACAGACAAACAGTTGGACAGATAAATAGAAAAACAGAAAGATAAATAAATATGTAGATGTCCATAAAAATTTGCAGCCAAACAAAGCTGAATTATGTTCTAGACATTACATTTACCACAAACAATAAATGTTTTGATAAAAAAATTCAAAAAGATAACAATCACGACTATTACCATTATCACTAACATCATCATCTAGATAGCAATGAAACAATTTACATACCACCACTTTGTGTTTTCCTGTTAGGAACAGACATAAAATGTAGAAGACCTCCACTTTGTAAACAACTTCATGAATCATTTTCATTGAAGAGGAAAGAGATGGTATTATAGACTCATCATCTGAAAAAAAAACAACCAATGACATTACATCAGGCTTGAAGTTAACAATGACAGGTAAGCTCCAAATTACAAAACACATGTCTTGGTAGCTGGCCGGTCAACATGCTATTTGACCATGTTGAGAAAAATATGAAATCTTGTTCACAATCAAATGGCATCTTAACTCATTACCTTCGATATTGTCACCGAGAACATCTTCCAAAAAGGCATGAAACCCAAGCCATTCCATAAACCCATCACGGCTATTACCAAACATAGAGGGCCATACATGGGAATCAGCTACAAAAAATAAACACAAGACAAATTATAACTATGTGTTGAGCACATTATTATTCTTACTGAGCTCCCTTTCTTACAATTTGGTCAATAATATATGTAGCAATAACACTAAAGAAAGAGATATATAGAACATTTGAAGAATTTCTGAATACAGTCACAATTACAGTCTTTACGTTCTTCAATTAAATCCCATAGGAAAATTTTAAAAAATTTGGAAAAAGAGTAACATTAATTAATAAATTTTGTAACTTATTAGTAAATGTAGCACTTGCTCACCTTAATTATGATATGTATGATAACTCGTACACATTTTTATTACAAAGCTTAAGTTTAAAAAAAAAACTATCATATAGTTGAAGCATATACTTACATAAAGATTTGCATGCTAACTTGACTAATTTTGGTAGAAACTCTTGGAATCCTATTAGAGTTGCTGAAAAAAAATCAGGACAAAAAGGCATTAATCATAATTAATTAATTAAAAGAAGTAAATGCAGTACTGGCTTTTTCTCAGGTTAAAAACAATGACCAAAAGAAGGGTATGTACACTTCCAGAGTTTTAGGTTTGAAATAGCTCTGGTGGAGAAAACTTATACCACCTGGCTCGAAGCTCTCTATGGTTGTACACGAAATTTGCCGTTTGCCGGCCTAAACCTGAAGCCCTGCACTTCACTGTTAAAGTGCAGACTATATGGTCACTCAATAAATACTAGTGTAACATATTACCTTGATTCTGATCAGCAACATCCTTTTGACACATTGTACTTTTTTCTTGCTCATCTTGAGCAAGTACTGTAAAAAAGAGAAAATTGAAACTTAAAGCAACAGAAGTAACTCTCTTTACCCGACTTCAAATACAAGATAGATAGGTCCTGTTTGACTTGGTCCCTAAACTTGACCTCATAAATGGGAAGGTAATTCCCCCCGAGCTCCATTAGTCATATGATTAACCCCCTGAACCCAAAGATCCACCTATGACTCCCAAGATCCCCTACTTGAAATCATATGGCCAACCCCGTGAGCCCCTACTCAAAATCGAAAGACTGACACCCTACTCAAAATCTTATGACTGACCCCCTCACCCCCAAACCAAAATTATATACTGATAACTCCCTGACTCCAAAGACCATTTGACCAAACCCAAGCAGTCTACCTCAGAAGTAAAAATAATACTTACAAGTACTTCGCTCCTCGACAGACTCCATATCAGTAAGGGCATAAGCTAACACTCGGCAAAAGTATGCAACTTGATTTTGATCTAGCACAGTTAACAACTTGCCAAGGTTTCCTAGCGGTAGGATAAATATAAACAAAGAGTGAATATGTGATAGATTTAACACAAAATTTGAAATAAATTAAAATCAAACTACAGTCTGAACAGATCTATGTATTTTCAAAACTTAAAGTACCTATTTCACTAAGATGGATTAGAGATTTCCTAGCCCCAAGGAGATCTTCTAGCAATTGTGCAGCATTCCTGTAATTGGAAATAAAATTCCAACATAGTTATTAATTACTATTAAATTTTCAACCTCAATAATTGTGTTTCTAGCCTTCTAATTGGTTCAGAATTGGCCATATATGGAAACTGGCTGTGTAGTGTTGAAAAACTGGAATACTAATCTGGGTAAATTCTAGCTGTCAATTTTAAGTATCTATAGGTTTGGAAAACTCAAAAAAATTAATAAAAAACAATTTTTCCATTCGCACTTGTTGGATATGAGATGATTTATAGCCAAGTTGGCCCTACTTACCTCTGACTATTAACCATCTCATATTAAACACAAGCTCTTGGAAAAATTGTTAATCAACCATTTGTGTTAAAATATCATTTTAAAATTACTACAGTAACCACAAATGCATTAAGTAAAAATGTAAAACTGGTTGGTACAACTTACATGAACATTCTTTTATTTTCCATGATAACAAAAGTATGAAGCACAACTTCGGTTTTCTTGGCTAGTCGAGCTGTAACATTGTCATCCTAGAAAAGGAAATGCAACAAAATATTTAATATATTTCTTATTACAAAAACAACACAGCCTGGGCATAAATCCTGCTTCAAAAGATTTTCCAATCATAACAAAGTTAGTTCATTCAAAAAGTACACAGTTTGTATAAAGTTTTAAAGCTCTCATGAAGAAAAAAAATTGTTAAAAGACTGGGAACTTAGTAAAACCACCTATCATGAGCATACCACCTCTCCCCTTCCCTCTAAACAGTTTACATCATAGTGCCTGGTGTCTGAGTTGTACAAATTTTCTTCTCTTGTCACAAAAAGTTATCAACAAGCTCTACCAATAACAGATAATTTGCAACACCTTGTAGTCGAAAGACAATAACTTACCAAAGTGCAAATATTGTGAAGTAAATCCAGAGCAAATGTACGAAGTGTGTCTATTTGACTTCCTGAAAAAATAAATGTCAAATTAATTATTATTAACTATTACTACTTAAAGTTTAAAATCTAAACTTGAAAACTCATTTGTTGTGATCATAGTTATGCAGTGCTTGCCTGTGTGGCACTAATTACTGACCAAGAATCAATATAATTTTTGCCTTATTCTTCACACAAATTTGCAAGAAAAATTAACACATAAAATTGTTTTGTCATTTCCCATGTTAAAATTGGCTACCTTTGCAAATGAGTCCAGAAATAAACAAATAATAAATAATAAAGTGTATATCAATTAATGAATAAAATAGACAATTTTAGAAAACTGGGATAAAAGGCAAACAAATTGTACTTACGAGGCGGATTTCTCTTCCCACCATGAGCTACTGGGTAAAACAGGACCCTTAAGATGATCTAAAACGAACCAAACACAGAAACCTTTTAAACAGAAACTTGTCAGGAGCTAAAATGTATGCTGTATAGTGCCAATCAGTAACTTAATTTATTCAACAGATAGAAATTTAGTGAAAGAAAAACAGAACGAAAAAACAGTGAAAATATAAGGCAAAAACGAACATAGCGCAAATGAAAATGACGACATATTTATTTTAAGCAGGAAAGAAATACATCTCAATTGTATAGTCGACATAGATATCACGACATGAAATGTACAAGCCGTGTCTCTTCACGTGGTCAACAGCAACAGTTAAACATTCTGATACATTAGTCCAAATTATCAGGAAGAAAGACTTGATCGAAGCGATGTTAGGTTTGTGAATTTTCAAAGCATAAAATATTAAAAACAACTAAGATCAACAGATAAAATAACTGACTGACGATAGACCTACCAAAGAGTCTTTCCGCGCCAAAATGCGTCGCGTGTAAAGCCATGAAAGCATTATTCTGTTAGCAAACAAAAATTCACTAGCAAGTAGTTGAGTTGCTATAAGAGTATGCCCTTAGAAGTTAAGTAAGCATTATCCTGCATCATAAAAACAAAGATAAGAATCCGCTTCTTGGATATTTACAACACTCCCGTCTCATTAGCTAACTCAGGTACAAATCAGCGCCTCGACACCTCACAGCCGAGAAATGAAAACAAACCAAACTAGATTTTAGATTATCCTATTCTTCTGCAAAACCTTCGTGGGCTTGGAATAGACTTGGCTTCGAAAAAACTGACCATTAAATTCATGAGCTGGAGTTAAATAAGTTGAGTTAATAATAAAAGAAGTAAAAAATATCAAGTTCTTGAACTGAACTCACCTCAACACCACCAAACATATCGACAGCTTTCGCTCTTTTTGATCGTTCGTTTTGAAAAGACGGGTATTCATCTCCACCAAATGTTGGCTCTAACGACAGCTGTTCACATAGTTTCTGGGAATTCGTAAGAATAAACAAACGATTGGAATCGTACACACGAGAACAAACCTTATTTCCTATACCGAGGTAGGTCGATTGAGATGCAGTTCCCTTTACGCAAATGGTGAAGGTAACACGTACTTTTAACCCTGAGCAAACTATCAAAGGTAATTGAATTTGCAAAGAGAAATATATCAACGAAAAAGTACAAAATTCCGATTTTTCCCTAAAATGTTAAGTCTATAAAACATTACCTTCATGTATTTGGCGCACTTAGAAATATTAAATTTCTGAACGGTACTGTGCCGTTCGAGTTTGCTCAATAGACTCGGAATGTTGTTGAAATCAAGTCTCCGATCGACGGATTCCACGAACTCACAAGGAAGCTAAGACGTTAAGAAACACGGGAGTGTCAGTAATGTTGATTCATGAAAGTCAAATAAATTTTATTCCTGATATAAAATCAAACTAAATCACAAGTTACCTGGTTCACCCTAAGACCCCTTCCGGTAAATTGACCAGCAATTACTTGCGAAGTCAAATTCTTAGACCGTCTACGCAGTGCCATCGTCGTTTGAACAATATCGTATAATTTCAATACGTTAGCGAGATATTTAGCTTTGGTAAGCACTCTAACACAAGAGTACAGTTCTTTTCCACAAGTGAATTTCAGAATAATATCGAGGAAGCATTTCTTGCTATATATTTGCGCGCTGCCATTTTCACACACACAAAAAGCTTTCTTTAGGTTTTCCTACCGCCAACCAATGAGAACCTGCAATAGATCGGTAAAGTGAGCGCCTCGAAGTTGGCCAATCAAAAACTTCTGTCTATTGTTAAGTGACTATTGGCGGAAAAAGGATTGCGGCGTTTTGGCGGGGCGACTTGAAGCTCGCCCGATAATCCTTTTAACATCTTGCACAGAACCTACAGTAGTATCGGTTTCAAAACGCGCGCTTGAGACAATGAAAAAGTGAACAATGAAAAAATGTTCGTAAGAAAACTGCAATGGACTGAAACCTGCTACTGCCTTAAACTCAACATTCATCAGTTTTCTAAAACAGAATGGTAAAAAAGCTAAGAATTTTTCGCAGTTCATTTGCGTATAGTATACACAACCATAGTTCTCCAGAAAGCACTGGTCACAGGATCATATTCCCTAAAACATATTTGCAAAACAACTTGATATTTCAAATCGTCTTATAAGGTTTTGTTTTTAACGGAACAAGGAAGTATTCTCTCCCTTTCTTGTTTAACAACCAACCGGAATTGGGAATTACGATTTGCACAATTTCGATGACCGGAAAAGTTTCGTTGCGGATATAAAAACTACTATTTGTTTTACAGCACTTTGCTGTGTCTACAAAATCCTTGCAGGGTCCCACTGAAAACCGCCCCCTGGCAATGCAGGCCCCCTCGGTAAATATTTCATTTATTATTACTATTAAGACTAGTGATTTCGAGTTTTGTTGCGTTTTCAGAGTTCAAGATTTAACGACTACAAACTATCACTGAAAGGTTTACCGAACGGAACAAGTTTTACTTGAGAATAAATAAAAAATGTAGCTGAGCTAAAGCAAAGCCCACACTTATGTATAGACAGTCGAATCCGCCATCTAGCAAGAAAGCGGGGTAGCCAGGTTGTTTCTCTTGTATGCGGCGCGCTTAGGCGGCGTTTTGTACGTGCTTTTAGACCGCGGCGTTGATGATTTAATCTCAAACGTATTTTTCACTGCAATGTAAAAATGCTAAACAAGTTTTGAAGAGAGTGAATATTTTGCTAATACTATTGATTCAATACATTAGAAGAAGTTAGAATCAAACTATTACTAAACACCAACTGCCAACACGCATATCTCTTTTAGTAAAACTTTTGCTACTCAACTTCGCTTACAACATTTGCCGCCTCAAAAACGCGCAGCCGCATGATGTTTTCAGTTGTCCACTTTGTCTTGCGTTGCATGCCGCTTATGGAGTAAAAGGTCCGTGCAGTGTCGGCTTTTACTTTGCCGAATTCTAATTTGCATTGTTGAATCGAAGCGTGCCGCTTATATCTGCATAAACTTAAAAACCTCTATTAATTTTTGCGACACGCGAGTGCCTAGGAGTTTAGCTAAATAAAATTTACTTCGGCAAAAACATTAAGATGTAAATAAATCATTTGCGCATGAAAGAAAAAAATGCGACCGGTGGTGAGATATGAGACAGAAATGCGACCGATTCCATTTTTCATAGGCTCTCTTTTTTCAGCAAGATATATTTAACAACATGCCCTTTTTAGTAAGAACGAATTTGTATGAACACCCGGACCGAGATTGCTAACAAATTAAGAATAAGCTAAGAAGAATCATCAGGCTGAAATTTTGATCAGACAATTTCGAGAAAATTTTTTAATCCTTCACACAGATAGTGTCGGCGGCGCAGTGGCCGAGCGGTTAGCGTGTTCGACTCGTAATCCTAGGGTCGCGAGTTCGAGCCCCGGTCAGACCACTGTGTTGTGTCCTTGAGCAAGACACTTTACCCGACTTTGTTCCAGTCGACTCAGCTGTATAAATGAGTTCCAGTTCTGCTGGGGGCCAACCTGCACTAGATAAGTGTCCTGTCCAGGGGAAGTCAAAGACTCTCGTCCGCTTAACACTGCAGAAACCCGAGAAAAGTGCGGCCCTATGAGCCACTTAGGCTCGAGATAGGGTTTAGATTGAACGCTGAATGAGATGCGAGAAAAACCGTACGCGCACAATTTCAATTCCGCAAAGCAATTTCTATTTTTTACGTACCGTGATAAGAAAAAGAAACAAGCACTTCTTAACGGCCTTTTTATTGTTCCAGGCAACTGGTCCATTGTTTGGAAATATCAGGAAATAAGGAACGATTTTGAAGCTGAAATAGTAAGAGTTAAGAACAGACGAGCCTCAGCCGAAAATTGTTGTAAAAATCTCCCGGTTTCCTCGCCCAATGTTTTATAAGTAAAATTAAATGTCTATTTAACGTAACGTGAAAGTGCGACTGCGGTACCCGTTGAACCGCAAAAACGGTGAAACGGTCGTCGCAAAACGGCAGAAAATCCTGATTTTTTCTCTCTCTATATATAAATATCTAGTACCAATTCCATTTAATCATTAATTTGGTTACTCTTAGCTCTATGTTTACCTCCTCAATGTAAGGAAAACGTGCATAAAGTCTGTCAACCTGTCCCAGTGCACTAGAAAAGAAAAAAATAAAAGGATAAAACAATGGGGCCAAGCCTCCATATCAATTAACGATTATTCCGAGAACGCGAATTTGATACGAGACGGTAAATAGCCAGAGGGGAGTAGCGCCGAGATCATCTCGTATCCAACAAGCAGGAATGGATTAAGTGTTTTTTTATTAAATTTCTTGCACGAGTTTTCCAGACCTATGGATACTTGAAAATGACAGCTAAATTTTATTCAGGAACATATTCAGTTTAACACTACACAGTCAGTTTCCATATATGGTCAGTTCTGAGCATATGACCTGATAACCGAGATTGAGTGAAGCAATCAGAACGCTTGAAACGCAATATTCGAGGTTGAAAATTTACTTACTTCGAATAGTCGAGGTCTGTGAACAAGCACCTACTTATAGAGAAATTTTTACCCAAGCAAACATCACTACACGTTTTGTGCTGATTTTTGTATTCGACAGTCGTCGTTGCTTCTGGTCCGTAATGATCCCCTGGCTATGAACTGATTGGACGAAAACGTGCTTTTTTTAACGCAGTGGCTTACATCGCATTTTACTTTTCCCCAATTTATCGACTGTAAACTATAGCTATATTCCCAATGGAGAAAGGGGGATACCTCCCGTTAGGCTCTGAACTGCGCTTCTTCGCCAAGGCTTTTGACCCAAGAGACAGCTGCCCAAAACTGGCCTCCAGCCAGGATTTTTTGTAGGAGGTTGCGGTGAATGAGAAGACGGGCCAATTGAGCTCCGATGGTGCGAGACATGCTCCCCCGGGAAATTTTGGTTGTCCGAGACTGAAAACCAACTTAAAATGAGGAAATGATTCGATCTTTTGAATTGCAAAAACCGACTTTTTTTGGCCGAGTAAACTTTAGTTTTTTTTTTGCTTTAAAACTTCATTTGTACTTAACAAACAGTGAATCAGAACAGAACTATGCTAAACGTGCTTTTTAATCGCAGCGTTCGGGGTTCATAATCCATCGCACATCCCCCCCCCTTCCTTCGGACCTTCAAAGACAAAAAGACTGTTATAAGAGTTTTCTGGAAAAATGTTCTGTTCTATTGTCGAGGTTAAAGTGGCTTATAACTGGTTTTTAGTACTGGGTATAAGATAAGTTTTCTTAGGAATATATTTTCAAACTGTTTTATCATAAATAAACAATTTTTTTTACCTTGAAACGAGCACTAGCAACCGCATGAAAAAACCAAAAAACACGACTAAATGTAGCTTAAATCAATATATATTAAGGTTCAATTTTTATCCTTGGTTTGAATTTTATGTTCTTTTGCTATAAACTCATTATCGTACATTACCATATCCAAATTCAACAGACAACAAAACTTAACCAAGGATATAGTTGAACTAGAACATATATACATACATACATATCAGAAACTGTCTTAAAAAATAACTTTAACTTGTGTTCGAAAGTGGTCTTTTCTGAGACGAAGTCGGAAGGTACAGTGTGAATATGCGCGCGCATAAAATCTGTGGATCTGAGAGCCTCCATTGCTACTGAGGCGAGTAGTGTTCGACAAACGGCTCGCTACGGTCTTGCTTATTGTTTCAACGATGTCGATTATCGCATGCTACTTTTTAATATCCTGGGCCCAGTTGTTCAAAATTCGGTTAATCAATGAGAAGTTTGCTTTGCTTGCAAACACTTCTCAGATTTTCAAAAAAAAAACAAAACATGTTAACCTAATATTCCCAAGCCAAGTCATTAAAGAATCGTAAGGGACATGAACATATATATATAAAAAAAAATTACCCTGGGTTAGGGCTAATCAACTTGAACGACCAGGCCCTGGATATCAAAGAGGAGTTCTAAAACCTACACACGTCGTTCCAAGTTTGCTCGACTGTAACTCGAGGTTCTTCAAATAACAGTCGGCTGTAGTCGACTACGCATGGCCGCTGGCTGGCTGCGTCGGTATGCAGGTTGCGCAGTTTATGTCGTGTTCAAATAACATGTTAGCACAACTCTAGCAGGTTGTTCGAAGAAGACTTAACAGATTTATAACAGTAACACACGCTAAGGAATTGTTCTCCTTCGTTAAGAGTTTGACTATGGTCTCTACACAGCTTAGTAACTGCTTCGGCTTTCGACAGCTTATCAAAATTAACTAAAGAACTAAAGAATGACAATTTCGTCATCGTCTGTTGAAGAGCCGACGCGTGCGCGTTTAAGTTTCGTAGATTCGCGATCATAATCGTTCTCGTTTTCATTACCGCCGGCTTTTCTCTTCATCGAGGTGGTTGGAATGTCGACCATAACTACGTCTTCTTCTGAAGCCTCAGCGGCGGCTATGGTAAAACGAAGAATCCTTATCAGACTCCAACATAATCCCCAATAGTACAGCTAACACTTGGTTATTCAAGAAGTTTTGTCTTTCCTGATTAGACAAGATCAAAATAAAATTGAAAACAAAACTAGATAATCTAGTTTCAATTTCAATTTTATTCTGATTAGAGGAATAAAACAGCATCGCTCGTGTTTCTATACAATAGGATGTTTCGCAAAGGCTTCTGGGATTGTTACAGGGGATGTGAAAATAGAATTTGTAGTAGTGAGGAGTAGCTTTCTTAAAATTCCTTTTCGATTTACAAAAATAACTTTTCTCCGTATTCTTTTCTCTCTAGATAGTCTTCTAGATAGACTTTCACGTCCCATGTAACAATCCCAGAAGCATTCGCTAAACAAAACTCGACCCAGACTGCCACTCATTTCTAAAGTGGCCTATTATATAAAATGGTTATGACCTAAAAGGGCACGAAGAAAGTGTTGAGAGAAGACGAGGCGAAGCCGAACTCTTCGTCAAAACCATTTTAAAGAGCATATGACAAGAGTATGTACAGTTCTTCAATCTTCAAAAAGTACACTATAAAAAACATTGTTTTGCCAAGTTTGAGAAACATATGATGAAAGTACGCCAAGATATGGCGTGTAGAATTTTGAATTTTTCCCGCT